>PVIC010049511.1:0-13141 GCA_004025085.1 Thryonomys swinderianus | reverse complement strand
GACCCTGTATTCCAGTTTTTCAAAAACCATATTCTTCAAAAAGAAAGGGAAGGCTGGGGATTTAGTTCAGAGGTTCCGGTGCCTGCCTTGCAAGCACAAGGTCCCTGGTTTGAAGCCCAGTAACCACATACCACAGTCCTGGGCCTGGTGACTCACAACCACCAGCAATCAGTACCACATACCACAGTGCCAGGCATGGTGGCTCACGCCTGTAATCCCAGCACTCCAAAGGCAGAGGCAGAAGGATTGCTATGAGTTCGAGGCTTGCTTGGGTTACATAGTGAGCTCAGGACCAATCTGAGCTGCAAAGCAAGACCCTGTCTTAAGAAAAAAGGAAGGGAGGCTGGGAGAGGGAGAGACAGGGACAAACAGACAAAGAAGGAAGGAGGGGGGAGAAAGAGAGAGCGGGGAGAGGGAGAGAGACAGAAAGGCAGAGAGAGAGACAGAGAGAGAGGGAGAGAGGGAGGGAGGGAGGGAGGGAGGGAGAGAGAGAGAGAGAGAGAGAGAGAGAGGAGAGAAGGGCTAAATCTTTCCTTGTAATTTTCCATCCTGCTTGTTTTTAGGTGCCGCCATATGAAGTCTCTGAACTGGGGAGTCTCATCAGTCTTCCAGGACCCAAGGACACAGCTCTGGCTATAAATGGTGCCAGTTTTGGTGGGGGAGCTGCTGCTGCTTTATCTGGGCCCAATAAACCTTATCAAACTGCTGTGCAGCCAGCCTTCAGCGCTAAGTGGAAATGCTCAGAGCCCTAAGCTGGCACTCAGCCCACAGCCTCGCCTGCCTTCTCTCTTTTTGTTACCTTCTCCACCTCTTAAATTCAGGCATTAATCTCTCTTTAACACTTACTAACAAGGACTGGGCTTTTTAATGGGCAGAGTTTATGAAGCAAGGGAGATTTTCACATAGAGTGAATATGGCGTGGGGGGCAGGGCAGTGGAAAGATAGTTCTTTCTCTATTGTTTCCAGAAATTCTTTTTCTGATTTGAGGATTAATAGGGAGATTAGGATCAAGGGTTAATTGTGCACTTCTCTTACTTGTGCCGGGGAGAGACTGGCACATGGATGTGGGCAGCTACACAGCGGCCTCCAGCAAGCAGAAGTGCAACAAGTTTAATGATTCTTTCCTCTCACTGGTGAGGCACAGCGCATCTTCCACTGGGTCTCCTCCCAGACCAGTTCTTTCTGAACTTCCTTTAAATCTTTACAGTATATATAGGCCTGGGCTAGAGAAAATAGGTAGACTAAGTAAGGACTGCTCTTTCCTGGTTTCCAAGAGCACAGGGGGAAACGGACCTCTCCTGCCCTGTGCGATGGGCATAGCGTACACGGCCATCAGAGGACGACTTGAGTCCCTGCCTGGCATCTCTGCGCGGACTCCTGCTGGTGTGAGCGCTTTGCCTGCGGAAGGGAGACTGGCGTGTCCCTTGGTGGGGTGGCATAGCCCCTCCTTGTGTCTCCCCGAAGCCTGGATCAGTTCCCACATGTAACTCTGCCACCTGGCCTTCCGAGGATTTTGCCCCCTGGGCCTCGACCCCCAACAGCTCTGGGGGCGTCACTTACAGTCTGAGGCCACGCAAGAGGGCAGGAGGCGAGCCTTGAGCCGCGGCTCTGTGTGCGGCCTCTGGGTCACTGCCGGTCAGGAAGCAGCGTGTTCTCGGGGTCCCGAGCTTGAAACCCATCCCGAGACCCCTGGATGGCGCTGTCCGCCACATCCCCACCCCGTCGCTCGGCTCTGGGGCTATAGTCAAAGGCCACGGCCAACGCTCCTTTTACTGGGCGTGCTTTCCACCTCTGGTCCTGTACTTGCGGCCAGCTCCGGGGTAAGGGGGGTAAAGGAGATCTCTGAGTTTCTCCATCTAACCCCCAACCCTCCGGAGGGGGCGGCCAGCTGAACGGAGGACGAGCTTTTGATCCGCCCCGGGCTTCTCCGCGTTTCCACGCGACCCTCGAAGATTGCGCTGGGCGGGGCGCGGCGTCCGGGGGCTGAACGGAAGGGACGCCCGAAACACAGAGAGAGGAAAGTTTCTACCAGGCCTTCACCTCGTCTTTTACAATCGCGACAGCTGAAATAAGGTGTCTGCGCTAGACCAGGGTCTCCGCGGACCTGGGGTCAGACTTACTGCTGCGACTCTAGACTTCAAAATCAGGGTGCTCATGCCCGAAGGCAGGAAGTAGCTGGAAAGCCTAAGAGGCCTGAGCTAAGTTGGGGAAATGACCTTTTAAAAGCAATGCCGAGGGTACTGGGGACGCAGCCCCGAGCCCCGAGCCTTGAGGAAAAGCGGAAGGCGAGATGACACTCACTGAATTGGACCAGACCTGAACCGAGGGGCAGAACTCCACGCCTGAGCTCCAGAAAGGACAAACAAAAGCCGTGGAAATTAAAAACTTGAGGCAAGGCGGGAACAGCTCCTCGCTCCCAGCCCGCCTTTGCATCTTTCCGCCGGTTCCCTCTGTCCTCTCTACTTAGCCGGGGAGCGGCGGCCGCTGGAGCCAGCAGCAGCTAGATGTCAGGCGAAGCCCGGAGCCCGGAGCGCGGAGCGCAGAGCGCTGGCGGGCGGGCGGGCGCGCGGGCCGGCGGGAGGGAGGGAGGAAGAGGGAGGGGCCGAGGGTGGGGCGAGGAGTGCGCACAGGCCGGGTCAGTGCGGGGGGTGAGCTCGGGGGAGGAGAGGGGGGCAGCTGTGGGCAGGGAGCCGGGCTCGGCCGCCAGCACTAAAGATGGAGAGGCGCCGGGGCCTCGCAGGGGAGGGGGCTCGTCGTTGACGTGGGACGCGGCGGAGGCGCCGCAGCCTGTGGTGATTTGCTAACCTCGCGGCACAGAGGAGTTGAGGGCGATGAGAGCGGGTACTGCGAACTGCCGGGCGATGCCGCCGCTGCCGCCTTGATACCGAGAGCAACAGTTCCTCAGCAACACCCCTTCCCGACTCGGGCACACCCCCTAGTCGGCACGCACACCCACCCTGCAGCGCCCTGCTCGGCCGCGGTGAGTGGGGGGTCGGGGAGGGACGCACCGCCTAGCGAGCGCCTCGCGCCCGGGCGCCCGGGGGCCGGAGAGGTCTGGGGGGCGCGCTCGCTACGGCCGCTCGGCCGCCGGGTTCTGGGTGTTTCCTTCCTGCTGCTGTGGCCGCCGCCGCCGCCTCCGCCGCCCGCTGGGGTCAGCTAGAAGGGGAGCCCGGCTGACAGCTTGGGCGCAGCTGCCTCCCAGCCTTCCTCTCCGGCCACAGTCCGGGGAGAGGTGGGAGGGAGCCAGCACGGTCTGCCGGGGCCGCGGGCGCGAGCCGAGGGTCGGGGTGGGGAGGCTTTGTACAGCCAAAGGCCGGAGGAAGAGGTAGAACCGGTGGGTGCTCATATGTATGCGAACCGGTGCGCGCGCGTGAGACAGGGTTGTGGTTTCTTATTTGTGTGTTTATTCTCTGGCCGGCTGGGAAGCTAGAATGCGAGGAACTGGCGAGCGGCTATCGGGGCAGAGGGGAGCAGGACTGGAACTCGCTTGGGTTTTGTTTCTCTCTGAAGAGACGTGATGGGCTCTTTCTCTTGACTGCGCTCGATCCCCTTTTGGAGGTGGCAGGAAAGCTCTGGAGAGACTCCAGGGCTTCAGGCCCTCCTCGGCTCTCCGTGGGACCAGCGGTGGCGCCGGAGGAGCTCGCCGTGCGCTAGCGGCCGCGCGCGGTGGGTGCCCGAGCTCTGCACCTGATGCGTTCGGGATGCCTCTCCTGCCGTGGCGCGCCGGCGGCTCGCTCGCACGGCGTCTGGCACACTCGCACGCGCTTGCAACGCGCACGGTCGTGTTTGCCTGTGGAGCCGCTGAAACACAGTCGCCCTCTGCGCCGACTTGCTTGCAGCTTCTCCCGGCACTCGCAACGTGCCTGGGACCAGCGTGCGGGCAACTGGCGCCGTGAGCCAGAGGCCAGGAACCCTGCCGGTCGCTTCCCGAGGGTCACGGCCCTAGGTTGGAGAGGGAGACCCCGCAGACTTCTCGCCCTTCCTAACTGCAACTCACTGCAGGGCATTTGTGCTTTCCTTCTTCGCGGGCCGGGTTTCCACCGCTTCGCAGCCCTCGCGGCCGCGTCCAGCCTTCTGGACTCTCGCCTCTTGAGCGATCTCTTTTCGCTTTTCCTCTTTTTCTAGCTTGGCTCCCTTTTTTATCAGGCATTTGGCTCCCTGGGAAAAGTTGCTTCCTCAAGTTTGCCAAAGTCGTCTTGAAGTCTCAGTGTGGGGGCGGGGGGTCCTCTGGAAACCTGGGGTGTGTGAGCGTGCAATCGATCCCAGAGAGCTGGCGGGTTAGCGCTGGCTTCGCAGCCGCGGGGCAGAACGCTGCAACCGGCGTACGACAGATCTCCGGTCGGCAGATCTCCGGTCGGCAGCGGGTGGCTGGGTTGGCTGCTAGGTCACCCTGATTCTCCAAAAGGTTTGTTTTGGGTCAGGAATTCGACAAACCATTTTGGCTTTCCCTTCTTCTCTGAAAGTCTGCTGTTTGTGTGAAAGCTCGCGGTGGAGAGGAGCAGGAAGAACTGTTGGGCTCACAACAAGCATCGATCCCTGGGGTGGGCAGCAGAGGTGTCGGGACCAACCAACCCGGGAGCCCTTTCTGTGGTAGCTTTGTGGTTCTGAGCCAGTAGCTTTCCTTGCGAGGTGGAGGCGCGCAATGTGGAGAGTGGAAGAACTCTTGCTTCATTCACTCCGGTCAGTGGTAGTGACCCCAAGAAGCAGAGGCTTTGGAAGGACCTGTGGCCACACAGCCTTTCTGTTAGCTCTGAAGGAGATTCAGAGTCCCACAGCCCTCTTTCTGATTCTGAGCAGGCTCTGGGAGAGGCCTTTGTCTTCCAGCCCTGCCTTCCTCTCATATTGGTTCTAATTCACTCCATGGTTGCTAGTGCCAGTATCATTTAACGTGTCCACCATCAATTGCTGCTTCTGGTCATAGGACTTGCCAACTCCTAAAAATATGTGGGATACACTGGAGTTCACATCCAGCCCAGCAGGAACATTCCTGGTTAGAGGGTAACACGTTTCCTGTGATAGTGCGCTCTGCCGTGGTGACCTAGCTTCCTCCACATTTTAGGTCCATCTGTCCACTGGGCTCTTATGAGCAGGAGGGGTGAGTGCAGCATCTCATCTAAGCATATATAGCTGTGCTAACACACACTCTGTGGCTGGTGGGTACACACACGGTTCGGATTCTTCATTACATATACAATGACTTCAAGACACCTGTGAGTAGGAGTCACCCAAAGTAGGAAGGTAACTTGTATGAGTCTCTGCTCTAATGAGGGGAACAGGGCTTGGACCTGACAGTACTTTGTGTCTCTGATGAGAGCGGAAGGATGTTGCCCAGGCAGGTGCTTCGTAAGTCATGTGTAAGTTTCTGTGGACATGACTGTGGAGGATTCAGAAGGAAGTTGAAGGCTTAAATTGACTGAAGGAAGTAAGTGCTTGGGTACCTCTTCACAAGGAATGTTGGGTTTGTGAAGAAACTCCCTATTGTCAGACTTACAGCATACTTAATTTTCATTTTACTTATTGCGGCAGATGCCAGGGAGCAGAGAATTAAGCATATGTTGATAGCAGAACCTCGTAGTCTTATCACCTGTGGGTTCGTAAAAGGAAGATCCTGATATAGTTTTTAAGACCTTGCTGGGAGCTTGGTGGGGTACGAAAATGTCACAGTGTTTGAATTCTTACTTATAGAGACACTAATGAATCTGTTACTTGTTTTCTCATCTTTTGTGCTTCTTTTCCTTTTCTTTTCTCCAGCCCCCTCTGTTGGCTCAGGAGAACCACCTGCCCCACCACACAGAGCACGGAAAGAGAGCCCCATGCCTGAGCCGAGGGGAGCACCATGGATCTGACAAAGATGGGCATGATCCAGCTGCAGAACCCCAGCCACCCTACAGGGCTGCTGTGCAAGGCCAACCAGATGCGACTGGCTGGGACTTTGTGCGATGTGGTCATTATGGTAGACAGCCAGGAATTTCACGCGCACCGGACAGTGCTGGCCTGCACCAGCAAGATGTTCGAGATCCTCTTCCACCGTAACAGCCAGCACTATACCCTGGACTTCCTCTCGCCGAAGACCTTCCAGCAGATTCTGGAGTATGCGTACACGGCCACGCTGCAAGCCAAGGCAGAGGACCTGGATGACCTGCTTTATGCCGCTGAGATCCTGGAGATCGAGTACTTGGAGGAGCAGTGCCTGAAGATCCTAGAGACCATCCAGGCCTCGGATGACAATGACACAGAGGCCCCCATGGCCGATGGCGGGGCCGAGGAGGAAGAGGACCGCAAGGCTCGGTACCTCAAGAACATCTTCCTCTCAAAGCATTCCAGCGAGGAGAGTGGGTATGCCAGTGTGGCCGGACAGAGCCTCCCTGGGCCCATGGTCGACCAGAGCCCTTCAGTGTCCACCTCGTTTGGTCTCTCAGCCATGAGTCCCACCAAAGCTGCAGTGGACAGCTTGATGACCATAGGACAGTCTCTCCTGCAGGGAACACTTCAGCCACCTGCAGGGCCTGAGGACCCAACGCTGGCTGGGGGTGGTCGTCACCCCAGTGTTGTTGAAGTAAAGACAGAGCTGATGCAGGTGGACGAGGTGCCTGTGCAGGACAGCCCTGGGACAGTTGAGTCCAACATCTCAGGAGGGATGGGGGACAAGGTAGAGGAAAGGGGCAAAGAGGGCCCTGGGACACCCACTCGGAGCAGCGTCATCACCAGTGCTAGGGAGCTGCACTATGGGCGGGAGGAAAGTGCCGAACAGCTGCCACCCCTAGCTGAGGCTGGCCAGGGTCTGCCTGGCCGCCCAGAGCCCCCAGTGCCCCCAGCAGACAAACATCTGGGCATCTACTCTGTGTTGCCCAACCACAAGGCTGATGCTGTGTTGAGCATGCCTTCTTCAGTGACTTCCGGCCTGCACGTGCAGCCCGCCTTGGCCGTCTCCATGGACTTCAGCACCTATGGGGGCCTGCTGCCCCAGGGCTTCATCCAGAGGGAGCTGTTCAGCAAGCTGGGTGAGCTGGCTGTGGGCATGAAGTCAGAGAGCCGGCCCCTGGGGGAACAGTGCAGCGTGTGCGGGGTGGAGCTGCCAGACAACGAGGCTGTGGAGCAGCACAGGTAGGTCTTACCCGGTCCCGCACCTGTGTACAACTTCCGGCCCCAACACCTATCCCTCTTTTTCATGTCCTGCCTCCTCCCAGATCTGGTAACCTGGCTCCCTTGTGTTTCTTGAAAAAAACCAAACAAACAATTCTTGCTATATGGGGGGGTGCAGTTTTCAGAGAGTGACAAGAGGACATATTGGGGGTATTTTCAAAGCATTGGGAACTCACAAACGTGGCTTCTGACCAGGCCCTTTTCTGTCTTTTGGACTCCCCTTTGGTTTCTCTGCCATCTCATCCATCCTTCCTTGCTTGAAATGACTGATAAAATGTAGTAGAGGAGAAAAGGTGAAGGTCTTCTGGGGTCAGGACCCATTCCCGGGCTTGAGGTTCTGATGAAGGCTGCTGCTGCTGACCACACCCTGGGCAGATGGCACAGACCATGTGCTGTGTGGGCCTCGGGAGTGAATGCTGCAGATCACATATGTCAGACCTTCACCTCGATGTTCCTTCCCCTCTTATTCTCAGCTTCTGCAGACACGTTTAGGAGCAGTTGATTTGATTTCAATCCAAGGCTGAGCCTAGGCCTTGAATCTTATAAGCTGTAAAGTCTCATTTTTATCCCATTTTTGCTTATGTTGAGTTAAATGCCACTTCAAGCAGCACTGGTTTCCCTGTGGCTCCCCTGTCCCTCTCTGAGATAACCTTCCTTTGAGATCCGATGACATGCCTGGTTCCACACCGAGTGCTTTACCTAGAGTTGCATTTTGGTTACAGCAGCCCTGTAAAGCCGGAGCTGTTCTTTGGTGAAGGCGGATGCTGAGACTCACATGTTGAGTCTGTTTTTCAGGGTCACATAGATAGTAAGAAGCAGAGCTACACTCAGACGCAGACTTTACTCCCTGGGACCTGTCCGGTGTGGACAGGATCATGGCTATAGAACAGGAGGTGCTGATGATGGCTCATAGGAAGCAGAGTGGGAATCGAGTAGTGGATTTGTTTTTTCCCCCCACTTCGTTATAAACTATAGGGCCATTGTTACTTTGCCGTCTTGGCCCTGGGCCTGATGAACAGTGTCCAAAACCCAGTCATTGATGAGCGCATTTCCCATCACGCCCTGGGGCTCAGCGTTGCACTCATCTTGACTATATTCCGCACATTTGCTCTCACTCTTCCTCACCTCTGTTCCCTCTTACTCATTTAGGTATAGGGGACAGGAGTGGGTGGGGGTGGGGGCCACCTGGAAGTTGATCTAATCACCCCATCCACAGCCTGCTCCGATACTCTTGATGGGGCACTTTAAGACTTACCTTGTGGAAAGTGCCTTCGAGCTAAAAGTAGCCCATTTTTTTTCCGGTGGGTACAAAAAATAACGGCCACTAAGGTGTGTCTTCTTGAAGCTTGTACCACTCAGAAAGAGACTGATGTCATTTTTGGTGTTTTGCTCAAACTTTCCTAAAGAGAACCCCCCTTCGCCCCGATGGATAGATTATCAGCTTCTCCGGATGTGAATAATTTCAGCTATGTGCTACGAAATACGGAGTATCATGGAAAATAATTTTTTTCCGGACTCTCTTTAGGTCCCGATTGTTTTTCTTTACCAGAAAGGGCCGCAAAAGATGTTACTCTCCTAGGAGCTACAAGTTCCCAATTGGTGAGAGCCTCATTCCTCTGGAGGATTGATCATATTTTATTCCAAAGATGGTGGGTGGCTGAATTAGCCATATCTAGTGGTGAGGGTTGGTGATAGTTATTTAAACTTTCCAAACTTTGTTTTACTCATATTTTAAAATGGATATGGTTCACAGGGTTAGTGCTGAATTAATGAAGTAAAATCAAGACATTACTATAGCTGCCAGTGGTATCTCATCACCCACAAGGTTGAGACTGACCTTTCTATCCCATCTTGTTTTGCTCTTGCTCTGCATCATCCTAGCAGTCTGAGTCCCAGTGTGTAGTTTTCTGCTGGGGCTGTGTTGCCTGTGAAGTGTGCAAGGATGTCTCTGTCCTTGTACACTTGTAATGGGGAGGCCCTGGTCCAGGAATCCTCTGGGTCATGCTGCAGGCTGCTGGTGAGGAGAATGTGCTTTTGAGCGAGTGTGGAAAAGTCAGCTGCTATAGCCTGCGCATCTAGATCGGGGGACAAAGCCTTAGGTGGTGAGGTGTGGAGGTCTGACAAAATCAAGGGGGAAGATGATTTCCCTGTGTGTGTTCAGCCCTAACTCTGAACAGTGGCCGCTGTGCTCCAGGATGGATGTGATTGGTGAGAGACATTTTCTTCTCTCACATCCACAAAGCTCTAGGATTAATGTCTTACCTTTCTATTTCCTGTTCTTCTCTGTTTCTCCTACCCTTCAGCCTATCAACAGTCTGAGAAATATTCTTGTGGAAGAAAAATCATCACCCTGATCAGCACAAACAAAGGAGCAAGACACAAAAATCAGTGGGAGAATTTTTATGCCAAAAGCTGTGGCTGTCAATGTAACAGCGATGACCATGATAAAATGATAGGCCCCAGGTTTATTATATTTTAAACCATTAAACTAGAGTGTTGGTAAAGACAGAATACCAATCAGCTATTGGTTTGTTTTTTTTTTTTTTGGTGGTACCAGGGATGAAACTCGGGCCCTTGTGCTTGCAAGGTCGGCACAGTGCCACTTAGCTAAGCCCCCAGGCCGTGAGCAACTATTCTGCTTTAGAATGGGAAGTAAAGGCAGACTGCTAGAAAGCGAGGCAAGAAGAGGGTTTGTTAGGGAATCTTATCTCTTTAAGTTTCCCTATGACTTGATCCCAAGCTGGTGTGGGATAAAGGGGGAGGGGAACCTATTGGCTGGACAGATAGTTAGAGTAGACCTTAGTGAAGTTGTGGGTGTCACAGTCTTGCTGTGGATGGCAAAATGTAGAAACAATGCCAAATGCAGTTGTGGATGATTGAGAAGAGCAGAAAAAGACCACTTGGGTGAATCAGATGGAGTGAATGGGAAGGCAGGCAGGCAGACAGTGAGAACAACTGATGGGTCAGCAGCATTCTCCAGGCAAGTGAAGGAGCACGTTCTTTACCCCCAGTCCTCCCCAGTGGGTCACATTACAGAGTGCAGAGTCTGAGAAAGGGAGGGTCATATCAGGCTTCCACAAGACTGGACTCTCCTCTAAGCTTAGTTGCTCTTCTCTCTCTGAAAGACTGGAGGAGTACTGCATGTGGGCCTGTCTGGATGTGTTCTAGGAACCAGCTCAACCGGGCCAGATCCACTCTACATAAATAAGATGACAGGTAACAGCATAGTTGACCACATGTGAACATAGTCCTTTTTGGCCCCCAGTCTCCCTGGGGTCCTAGAGCCTGGCGTTAATGTATTTTGGGATTTAGCTGTGTGTCATCAGACTGGGGTCTGGATCCTGTCTGCGAGCCTCTGGGTCTTCTGTGGACAAACCCTCAGATCAGCTGTGGGCTGTATCTTGCACAGGCTGAGTTAGAACTCTTGCTTGGTTCTAGCAAGGATGTTTAGGAATAAGCAGGAATCAGCCAGCTCCCTGAGCCTATGTTGCAGCCTTTCTTAGAGACTTTTTGGAGGTGACTGGAGGTTGCATGAGCCACATCGCTGAGATGTCAGAGTCCTGCCTGACTCCTTCCTTGGTCTGAGATGGCCAGCTGCTCTGATTTTAGTGGTGGACTAGGTAGAGAGCCAGAGCCATTAACCTTGGTTTAGGCCACTTTTCCAAGGTTAGAGCTTGCCTGAGACTCCTGGTTCCCACCACTTCTTTTGCCAGGTGCCTCTGATGTTCAAGATATGTTTGGAACAGGGTATGCTATGCAATAATGATAGCAACAGCAACACTATTAATAGTGCCTGTTGCCAGTTGTAGCTCTCTCTTCTTCACAAAGCTTCTTTAACGAACTTACCTTTCCTAACCTTACAACCATCCCTAAGCAGGTATAGGGTAATAATCACAGTTCTAGGATTATGAAATACAAAAAGTTCTGAATGCTATCAGGTATTGTATAAGTTTGCAGCAAACTCAGGGGCAAAATCTGATTAAAGTGCTGTAAAGCTATGTTTATTCTGCTTATTTTGAATATTTATATGTTTTGCTGCAAAAATATTAATGTGTTTGATTACAGAGAGCTTCCCTGGGCTCCATGGAGCTCGTAAACATATAGACACCAGAGAACTGTTCTAAAGTCAAAACAGTTCAGATTTTGGAAGCATCTAGTGTTTTTTGGATAAGGCATTATGGACCATTTTTGGCCCTTGTTTGCAAATATGATTTGGAGTGGATAAGTGACTTGCCCATGGTCACACAGCTAGCTATAAAAGGGTAGAACTAGGCACTCTGCCTGACTTCTAGTGCACAGTCCAGGCTGCTCCACAACAGGCCATATAAGAACATGACCAGTGCCGTTCTAGGTCAAATCCATCTGACCTAGTCTTTGGTCGCCAACACCATCCTTGAGATGCCACTATTAGTGGCAATAGCCATCATCCTTGACGTCAATTCTAAAGGTCAGGTGTGTACAAGCTTCTCTTGGTAGCTATTTATGGCTACTCTGTCATTCACAGATTTGTCCAAATCCTTCTTGAATCCATTTCTGTTTCCAGGAAGTATCCTTTTGGGGATGATGAATGATTTCACTTTAGAAACTCCTGGGCTTCTGGAAATCTGGTCTCACAGAGGCCTCTCGGGTTATGAAGTTAGTAAGACGGCCAGTGGCTTTGCAGTGGCATGCCCTGTTCTTTTGGAGGCCTGGGCTCTAGACTCAGCTCTGCTTGTTACCACTGTCAGCCCCTTTTTCATACCGAGCTTTATTGTCTTCATTTGTAGAAGTAGGCACTTATATGAACTCTTTCTGGATTGCTGAACTCTTTAAAAATTTCTTTTCCCTTTGTGTACCCACTTACATTTTCATGAAGTTATTTTGGTCAATTGCATTTTGCTGGGTTTTGGAGTCTGGATTGACAGGTCAGCTGGCCAAATTGGAATTGGGGTCGGTTTGATCTGATTCTGTCTGCTCTGTCTTTGTTTTGTAGTGCTTTTAACCTGCTTAGGGTTACTGAGCCATCTGGGACCTAGACTGAATTCTTAGAATATCTGAAGATGATTTCTTTTATTTTCAGTAGAGGAAAGTTGCCTACTCTTTTTTCATCGGTGAGACGTCCCCTTTTAATTTGTGGTCACTAGCTGTGGAGCTGCTAATTTCTGGCGGCGGGGGAGTTAGCTAGAATTTGGCAACACTTTTTCCTCCTGCGTGTTCTAGGAAAACTATTTTGAATCTTTAAAATGTCATTATCCAAAGCTGTTAAAATCAAATGCCACTCATTGCTCTTTGATTTCTTGCTAATTCAGGTAAAAAAATTTTCCAGTTACTTTAATTTTTTTTTTTTTTTTTTTTTTGCTTTTTGAGACAGGGTCTCGCTTTGTAGTTCAGGCTGCCTCTGAGCTCACTATGTAGCCCAGGCAAGCCGTGAACTCAGCAATCCTCCTGTCTCTGCCTCCCGAGTGCTGGGATTACAGGCGTGAACCACCATGTCCAGCATTGTGGTATGCGGTGTTGATTGTTGGTGGGCGTGTCTCCACACCCAGCATTATATGTGGTTACCGGGGATCGAACTCAGGACCTTGCGCTTGCGAGGCAGGCGCTAGAACCACTGAGCTAACCCTCCGGCCCCTACTTTAATTTTTTAATTAATGACTTTAAAACAAGTTTAAGCGAAAGCCCAGGTATGATGTAAGCGTCTTGCTAGATGAATAGTGTGTCATTTTGACAGTTCTTGAATTTTCCATGATAACTAAAGACTTCCTTAGTCAAATCGTGTTTCTGGTATGTTTGGTGAAAGCACTTACTCGGTGGTAGTTATTTTGGTAGAAATAACTTGTCCATTCCCCAGACACCTCTAATCCTACATTTTATCTATAGTATTAGGACTTTCTGAGTCAGACACCCAACTGTGTGGCTGGGGTTGTATTATTCAGCCTCTCTGTGCCCCTGCTCATTTGTAAAACAGGAATAATGACAATCCCTCTTCATGATGTTGTTTCAAGGAGTAAAATAGTGA
>PVIC010049510.1:0-13101 GCA_004025085.1 Thryonomys swinderianus | reverse complement strand
TGTTTTCTGAATAGCTATTAAGCTGTTAAGACATAATACTGTTATTTGGAATGAACTCAATATAGGGAACTGGTAGGTGTTTTTCTTAGAGTTGACATGAAAATATTACTGAATAGTAAGGCTGCATGAGCCAAGATAATCTGGGGAATCATTTCTTAAATGAGACAGTGAATAAGGAGATAGGTTGAGGGAGGAAGAGAGAAAATCCAGACTGGAGCAAACACGACAGGTCACAGAGCAGCGTAAATCCAGTGTGACTAGATGTCAGGGGTAGAAGGTGAAGTCAGAGAGAAGCAGGTTTGGATGATGTGTGACCTCACTGCCAATGCAAGGAACTTGGTTTTGTTGTACATTATGAACAACAACAATAACAACAACAACAACAAAATTTTCTTGGTTACTACATGTTTACCATGCAGCACATGAGACCAGACAGATATAGGAGAAACTGTGTACAGGCCAGAAATCTTAGTAACTTGCCGTTCGGGTAGCACTTTCTTGGGGGTGAAGCCCTTTTAAGGAAAATAGTGAGTCCTTCGAGCAGTGGCGAGCACAGAGGCAGCAGAGGGCAGCACGGTGTGGGGAGCAGAGTGGCTGGCCGGCTGCCTCCGGGCCGTGGTCAGCTTCCCCTGCAGGGAGCAGGTGTTTCTCGGCCAAGGTTGCAGGCCTGGCCATCTGCTGGGCAAGACTGAGTCATTTGTTTTCTATGTTTGGCAGTTTCTGGGGACTCCTTTGAGGAGGAAAAAAACCCCTGAGAGGCACAAGGTGATAGAATGAATAAAAGGAATAGAGATGTCACCGGGGCCACAGCTGGGGCAGACGCAGAGCCTCGGAAGACCTCTCAGGTGTGACCTTGGGGGGCCAAGGGCCGACTCTCCTTCCTACTTGTTTACATGGCGCAAAAAGGGTGAGGTTAATACAAAAGCGACGTGTCTACTAGAGGTTAACTCGTTTCCGGTCCTGGTCACCCCAAGGCTATGCTGGTAAAGCGTATGCGCTGAGGTCATTGAGTGATGCCTCAATGAAAATTTACAATCTGTTCCCCAAGTCACTTGATCCTTGATGCTCCTGAGCCCCTAACTGTCCCACGGCCCTTGTACCCAGGTCACCATTAGTCATTGCTTCAGCCGGGGAAGCAGCTTGACTCAAATTTAATGTTCTTTGAAATTATAGGATTAATAATCTTGAAAGGTGGGCTCTGTTGAGCCACACAGGGGATTTTAGCTTTCCGAGTGTGAGTTGTGTTAGTACATAAAACCTAAGAGAAGCCGGGCACTGAGGGGGTGGAGAAGATGTAAAGAAAGTCTTCGCTGTGCCTTGTCTGCCCGGGCAGAGCCCAAGAGCACTATGGTGAGCAGTGCCCAATAAATGGGCGTGGGGTGGCATCCCTCATGGCTCCTCCTGCGCAGCGGGAGCCATCTGGCCAGCGTCCTGGCTCTGCCCCTGGGGAATGCAGCGGGCTGGAGGCCGTAGACCAGGCCAGGGCTGGCTGGCAGGGGAGATGTGCACCGTGGGACTTGGCAGCCGGGGAAGGGGACAGAGTCTGCAGCAGCAGGAGCTCACGCAGTGGCTCCCAGGACCAGGGAGGATGGCTGTCTTCAGTGCCAGCCCAGATGTCTTGACAGGGCACGGGAGCAACCTGGAGAACAGAAAGTGACCGCTCACCCCTGCTGCCGTGAGGCTCTCTGAGCTGCCCTTGAACTTACAAACCGCACGGGGAGTGGTGGGGTGGGTTTAGAAGTCCCTTTGGCAGGGGAGAAGCACCCTACGGGGAATGGAGGCTTCAAATTAAGTGAATCTTGAGCTGAATGAATCTGTTAAAACTCCACATGAGAAATATTATAATCTATAAAATTATCTGGGAAGAATAGCTAGGCTTGTAGCAAAACTAAATAAATCAGTCACAAACCTACGTGGTGAGCAATCAGAGCTTTGAGGATATACGCCTATGTGTCTCGGCTGCCTCGGGCTCTCCTGGCAAGGACAAGGCTTCAAGCTCCTTGGGGAGAAAACTTGAAGAAACAGTCACGCAACAGCCTGAACTTACCTACTGAGATGAGCCGGGGCCGTGTCTGAGGGTGGGGGAGGAGCCCAGTGTCCATGCCCATTTAAAAACTAGAACAGTTCGCTATTAGGTGCCTGTGTCAAGTTTTCTTAGAGGGAGGATTAAAACATTCCTCCTTACATTTGTGAAGCTGAGATATTTTCCTGCTGATGTTTGTAATTTCGTTCCCACTAATTCAACTTCCCCCGCTTAGCTGAAATCGTGGGTGGACCTTGTATGTTACGCCGACAGCATGTCTTGGCCGCTGTCTTCTGCTCTAATGGGTAGCACAGACAGGTTAACATCGAGGGAGGAGAAATTGAGTTGGCTCACAGTTCTAACTGGTGGGATGCCCAAGAACATGGCGCTGGCATCTGGCGAGGGCTCCCTGCTGCATCAACCGCTGCAGAGGGCAGAAGGGTGAGAGAAGGCCGAGCTCTGCTTTTCATCAGGAACCCACTTCCGTGCTCACCAGCCCTCTGCACTAATGTGGTAACATTGATCCGACCGTGAGCACAGAGCCTTCCCGACCTGCCTCCTACAGTCTCCACCCTCAGCCCTGCTGTATCCGGGCACAACCAGTCCACGGCCTCATTATTCTCTAATAGTCACGTGTGGGTAGCTAGTGTTACAGCAGCGTGCATCACAGTGGAACGGCCTAGCAGAGGAAACAGGTCTGGTCATTTGATTTGTTTCTTCATACGATCAAAGAATTAGCAAGTTCAGTTAATTGTTGACAACGGAGACTTAAGAAATGTATCCACATCAGAGCCGACGTTTTTTTATTTTTTTTATTTAGCCACACATGTATTCAAGAAGACAAGGGTGACAGGGCAGCCTGAGAAAGTAGGCAGCATGATGAAGAGTCCAGCCCCTCTGAGGGGCACATGTTGCAGGTATTTAACTTCAGGAGAGATGCATCAGCTAGTTTAGGGTTTTTGTTCTGAGGGTTTTGTTTTGAAGGATGTTTCTTGTATTTCCATAGAGCTCTGACATTGTTTTAAGTTCAGAAAATCGTTTTTTTTTTTTTTTTTATTCTTAAAACTACTTGTGGAACCACCTGGAAGCCCTGTCCTGCATGGGCAGCTTCCCAGAGAAGCACCTTCAGTCGGATCCCAGGAATCCATACAATGTCGGCCTGATAACTCACTGCTGGACGCCAAGGACCGGCAGGCAGAAAGCCACTCAGGCTGGTTGGTGACACCGGAAAGTTTTTGTGTAGAAATGAGTCTCCTTTTCTTTCGCAGACCTGCACTATTTACAGCTATATTCACACCCCAGGATGGAAAGTTAGTGTCCCTCCCCTGTGGGATATGTGACAAGCTACTTCCCTCACCTCCTCTGTGTTTTTTGAGCTTTCTCCAGCCTCCTGAAAATTCATTCTGCTTTTCCTGGGAGTCCCAGGGGGTGTTTTACCTGTCCTCATGTTGGGTGGGGTTTTATGCATCTGTTTCTGGAGCTGTTTTCCTCTGGTGGGTTTACCCTGTGTGCCAGGCTTGCCATTGTACCTGACACTTTTGGGTGCCGCTGCTGGGTCCGCCTGGCGCCTCTCCCATCAACTGGGCACTCGGATCTTCTGCAGAATCACTTCCCTTCTGAGGTCAGCATTTCTAAGGCTTCTAGACTCAACACCCCTTTGCAGGACTCCATAGTCTCTCTCCAGTTTCTTCCCCAAGATGTTCTGCTCTGAGCAGGAGAAGAAGATTGTCCTTCTGTTACACCTACTTCGAGGAATTCTGAACTATACCAGTTATGCCTGGAGTTCTAATGCATGTTTAGTGATACAGAGATGTGAACTTTTGTCTTAGCTTGTGGCTAAAAAAATCTGATCTGAAACCAAAGTTGACAGAAACATCCAAGACACCCATGTCATTCATGATGTGCTCAAGATCATGCCTCCTTCTCATGGCTAGTGCTTTTTGCTGGATTCCACTTGCCACTCTTGGCTCTGAGAGGTTTCTCTACTCTTTGAACATTGGTTGTTCAAACTCTTTGAACAAGGTTGACCAGATATCCCTGGATATTTGAACAGATCATACAAAGGCCCTACTGCATAGTTACAGAGGGAATCAACTTGCATTATAGAACATTTGAAAATACAAAAATACGTGCATCACCCCATAATACAGAGTGGACTGAGGGCGGGAGGCTAAGAATAAGATCATGTGAAAGAAACAATTTGTTTTTGGAAACATAATTTTGCATTTCATTTTGATGATCAAATGGCCTCAAATTATAGAAACAGAAAATAAAAATGATGCCAGTGAATTATTAGGTTTAGCTAATTACTAGGAGCAGCCATTCCCAAATTCTTGCCCTTTACTGTGGCTGTGGGATAGATTGCATCATTCATTGGTGACTCTTTTAAAGTACTTTGTCATCCTATGGAACACAGTCTAAACCTTTTGAGTTTCTTTCTTTCAGTTAGCCTTCAACTAGCCATTCCACTATTTGATCAGAATAGCTGCTTGTGGGAATTGTGGTCCATAGTGAGATTGCTTGGGATAGGTCTGTTGCTATTCTTCTCTTGACATGAAATAAATTCCTTGACTATAATGATACAGTGCTGTATGGGATACAGCGACGGCACAGTGTGTGCCATGGAATAAAGCACAGTGTAGGTCCATGGAGAATGGTATGGATGAGAAATGTACTGAACCTAAGCAATTGGGCTATGTGACGAAGAGTCTGGTACATGTAATTTGCTGTTTCATGGTGCCCAGGCGGCTCTTTGGTTTCCCTAAAAACAATAGTACGCCAGTGACTTACTTTGGGTCTCTGCTACTGTCAGTTGTCATTGCCATTGGAGGGTGTGACTCCACATCCCCTAGCTACTCCATGATCAACATCTCTATCACCCAAGACACCGGTAGGTCTGGGGAAGGAGCTGCCACACAGAACATGTCTCCTTGCATTTATGGATGTTGAGGGAGGCTTCTTTGATGTCTGTCCATTGATGACTCCATGATACCCCTCCCTCCTGCGAGTGGAGAGGAAACAAGTGGACTACCTTGCATCCTTCAAACGCTCGGCAGGGACTGTCTCGCCGGCCTGGGGAGATGGCAGGAGACGCTGTGGCTGATGGGGAGAAGGGCTCCTGCCCTCGCAGAGGACAAGCACAGCACCTCAGTGCCAATACCGGGCACCATCGGAGAAGTAGTTACCAGTAACCCTGTTACTGATAATCTGATACACTGATAATCAGGTACTCGAACCTTGATTTATTTGGTGATGGCTAATTAATCATCTGTCCATAGACATGAAAGGGATCAGTAGCCCAGCAGAATATTATTTGGTCTTTAAAACTGGAAAATTTCCCAGGCTGAGTGAGCATGAACTTGACTGAATCACCACCCTACAGAGTCCTACTCTTTCGGTTTGGTGCTCTAGGCCAATTTGCAGACATTAGCCCTTTTCTTCTTAGATTTTCCTTTGTTACATTCTTAGGCTACCGTAGGGGCTATGAAGTATTTTTTTTTCTTTTTTTGAGACAGGGTCTTGCTTTGTACTTCAGGCTGGCCCTGAGCTCACTATGTAGCCCAGGCAAGCCTCGAACTCAGCAGTCCTCCTGCCTCTGCCTCCTGAGTGCTGGGATTACAGGTGTGAGCTACCACGCCTGGCACTGTGTTATGTGGTACTGATTGCTGGCGAGCGTGGGTCACCACGCTCGGTATTGTTATAAGTAGTTACTGGGATGGAACTCAAGGCCTTGTGCTTGCGAGGCAGGCACTAGAACCACTGAGCTAAATCTCCGGCCCAACTAAGTATAATGGAGCAAATAAGTGAATAGATACAAGCAAAAATGAGAAGGTTGATACGATTTTGTGGCTCAGTTTGAAAGAATCAAAAGTTTAACTTCATCAAAAGCTTAACTGATTTTGTGTACTTATTAAAACGGGGAAAGCAATAACAGGAAAAGCAAATTCAGGAAAAAGAAAGAGATGATAGTGAATGAAAATGTGAGGAATTGGATCTTTAAATCTGAATCTGAGAATTGCTATAAGTCACTGGCAAAGAAATGCAGAACCGAGACTCGGAATTGGAGTCTACCTTAATCTATGGATGAATACTCTCTTCGTTTGGGTGGAGTCCCGGTCCGATCACGAGACCTGCACTGCAGGCTGTCTGTGTGATCTGTGGCACAACCGTCTCAGGCTGGCACCCCTGAACCAGGGTCCCTGCTGCTGCGTGGTGCCCATTATCTCCTGGACCCATGCAGGTGGCTGAGTGGAGCTGTCAGACAGAAATGTTTACACAGAGAACTCTTTATTGCCTCTGACAGATGTATTTGAGCTGCATAGCTTCCCACCCCAGCTCCTGGAAGGCTGCCCAGCTGTATTGCCAGATATCATTGCCATGGAAACCGTAGACCATCCCACTAGGGTGAGATGCTTGAATGTGAAAGCAATATAATAATGGGCCTTTTTTTCTCTCTCCTTTTTAAGGTTCTGGTCCCTTTGATTTCACACCTGACAGAATCATACACGTCTCCCTCTGGGGACACAAGGGTAAAGCAAAACAGGAGAGCTGGGTTTATTAGTGGCTTTCAGGAATAGACTGATCAGGGAAAGTCCTCCGCAGAGAAGAAGAGTCACAAGTTATTCTCCAAAGTATAAGAATGCTTTTCTTGGGCCAGAGATTTAGATCAGTGGTTCCAGCGCCTGCCTACCAAGCACAAGGTCCTGAGTTCGATCCCTGGTAACCACATACAACAATACCTGGCGTGGTGGCTCATGCCCACCAGCAATCAGTACCACATACCACAATGCTGGGCATGGTGGCTCATGCCTGTCATCCCAGCACTTGGGAGGCAGAGGCAGGAGGATTGCTGAGTTCCAGGCTTGCCTAGGCTCCATAGTGAGCTCAGGGCCAGCCTGAACTACAAAGCAAGACCCTGTGTCAAAAAAAAAGAATACTTTTTCTCATTTTTCTTTACATATAGAGCTACCTCGCTGGTACTTTTTTTTCCCCCAAGAAAAAAGGAAGCTGTACTTATCTCTTGAGTCTTATGACAATGTAAAGATAACTTTTGGATTCCAGTCATTAAGTCAAACATACAAGATCCCTTTGGACCCTTGGCTGAGGTGGTGGGTGGCACTGATAATGGGCATGTGAGGACTTTTGTTTCTCCACTTAAAGCCATGGAATTTACAGTATTGCATTGCCCTCTGGGTCTGTGCAGTAGTTGAAGGGTTGCAGATATGCTCACATTGACAGGGCTATGAACTAAAAACTTGGGGACATGAATGCTTGTAAATTATAGATTGATAAAATATTGTTAGTACAAAAATGGAAAACAAAATATTGTTAATTGATGGGTCTTTTTTGATCATTTTATTTATTTTTTTATTATTTTGAGACAGGGTCTTGCTTTGTAGTTCAGGCTGGCCCTGAGCTCACTATGGAGCCCAGGCAAGCCTCGAACTTAGCAATCCTCCTGTCTCTGCCTCCCGAGTGTTGGGATGACAGGCATGAGCCACCATGCCTGGCTGATGGGTCTTTTTTAAAAGTAGGCTTGAGGTGTGGTTTTCTTCAAAGCCACAGGACTAATTCTGAAAGTTTGGTCAGGACCTTTTAAAAAAACTCATGGTCTAAAAATTACTAAAATTTTCATTATGCTGTGGGGTGGGTTTGTGCTGCTCCGAGAGGGCTTCGGTGTCCTCCCTTTCAGGTTCCCTGGGTAGGCCCCTTCCGTGGCTAGCCAAGCGTATCCGGACGAGGCGCATGCGCAGCTGTTCAGCCCAGCCCGCAGTCCTCCCCGATTCGTGGAGGACGCAGGGGTTCCGTGTGAGAGTTACAGGTGACATCCTGGGCTTGGCCGGTCCTGCCAGCCCACCTCTTGCTCACACACTGGTGTCCTAACCCTGCATCTGTTCTGCGAGGACCGTTCCAGTCTAAGGTGGATCCTTCCTGTTCTGGCTCCTTTTCTTTCCTGTCCACAGCCCAGTGGAAATCTGCACTTGCGTGTGTCTTTAGCCCTGTCATTTACCCGCGAGAGCACCCTGTGCAGGGCTGGGGCTCAGCATTCGAGCTTCTCGTCTTCAAGTGTCTCCTCTTCCTGATTCCCAGTGATGCTCCGTCTACACCGTTGTCTTCCCTGAGATCTGACGTGCGTGTGGCTCAGAATGCATACGTCTTAGTCACCGTTCTCGCTGCTGGGATGAAATACTCCATACTCAAAGTTAAAGGAGGGAAGGTTGATTTAGCTCACAGTTTGCAATGGTTCCAGTCCGTAGTCAGCCGAGGCAGAGCGGCACATGGCAGAGGGGCACCGCAGAGGGAGACAGCAGTTCCCTTCAGGCAAAGCAACAGCAGAAGGGGACTGAGCAGGGTCTTTCTGCCCCTTTTAATCTTATCCGGATCACTTAGGGCCAGTAGCACTCACACCCTTAACCCTAGTGCCCTCGAACCCAGCACTGCACCAGGAATCGGCTCCAGTATCACACACTCCAGATAAAGCCACGTCTGAAAAAGGCCCGCCCATGACCACACCGGGCTTTGGGGGGACATCTCAACACAAGCCGTAATACCATACAGTTAAACATTAAATTTTTATTCTTTCAAGAACTTTGAAAAAACTGTAATATGTTCACTGCTAAGCGGAAGCTCCAACTTTCAATGGTTCTTGTCCCCTGGGAGCTCATACTTAATGAATGATATCAGAGACTTGTGAAAGTACAGAAACATGAAGAGCGAGCCGGAGTTTAGAGTCAGGTTTGCAACTTCTTTAGAAAAGGGTTTCACATGGGTCCCGTTTGTGGAGGTGATAAGATCCTGCATGTGACTGCGGGAAGGCACGGCTGCAGAAGCTCAGGATCTGAAAACCCTGCATGCTAGATTCTTCCTCTGAGCAACACTCAATATGTAAGAAAAGGAAAAGGATTGCGGAGAAGATTACTAGGAGCCAACAGGAACATCTGAAGCCGGGGAATGTGGCCAAGGAAGAAATAATCGAAGGCAATAAAGACAAGAAGATGTGATAGCAGAGGTCCGTGCTATCTACAAAGGATCTGGCGTTATGATCGGCCTTGGAGGGTGGTCTGCAGTAGCAATGGAGGGCGCTTGAAGAAGGGCAGTGCCAGAGGACAGCTGTGTCTCGCGAGATGTGGAGGGTGCGGGGACGACCTCAGATGGCACAGTCAGGATGGCACCGCGAGAGTCCCTGAGGAGGGAGTATCGGCCCCGGAGCGTCAGCCGTCCTGGGCCAGCAGTGGCGTCTCAGGCATGGCCGCTGGAGCTTCTGTAGGGTCTGCAGGGGCGACCTGGGTTGCCTGGTTCCCCTTATGCCTGACGGCCACAGTTCTGCAGCGTTCACAGGGTTTCTCCCGAAAGGTTTGAATTAGAAAGTCTTTAGCGTCCTGGAAGTTCGCCTGTGCGCCTCCCAAGCCTCGCACACGCTTTGTCTGAGGAGCGGAGCAGCGTCCTCCCGTGTGCCTCGGCCCTTAGCCCACGTCACTGGGTGACTTCAGTGTCCTTTTCCGTGACCGGCGTAAGAGCTGAATCCCTCAGGGCCTCAATTCCTTTTGAGAACTTTCACACCTTCTTCACATTAATTACCGTCACTGGTAGTAGTTAGATGCTGAGCCATCTGAAATCCTGGATTATGAAATAATTTCTGTGGTGTCTTTTCCTTATTATCATCAGTTCTTCAGGCTCACTGGGCATCTGCTCTTAGGAGTCAGTTGTCATATGTTCCGCCAGTTTGCTCCTGTTTTCCCACACGGCTCCGGGACAGACTCTCTTACACAACACACTGACTGCGGTTCTCAGCTCCGGAGACCCTGGGATTTTCACCAGCACCTGCCTTTCTCACCCCGAGCTCGGGAGAAACTGCCAGCCACTTGGTTGATTTATACCCTTTCTCGTTCAGGGGTACAGAACACATTAGGGGGAAATCATACGATAGCGCTGCTACTTGGTCTACAAAAATACGGTCCAAACTCGGCTAGTTCCACGGTGCCCCTCGCTTTTCCTTGCCCTCCTTTGCTCTTCCCTCACTGTTTCAGGCTGGAGTGTTATTCCCCCAAAACGGACATGAGGTCGCTCGTTTTCCTCCTCACAAATCCGTAAGAGTAGCCCGAGGCCGAAGATGTTAGGCCCACACTCTGTGGGTCCCTCGTGGGTCGGGTGGGGAGTGTCCCCGATGCCTCCCGTGTCCCGAGGGAGGCTTTTGGAAGGTGCTGTGACCAGGAAAGTGCTGCCCTCGTCCGTGGCTCAGTGTCCTGGGGAGTTCGGTGCTGTTAGGAAGACGAGGCGGGCCGGGGCGGGGTCCTGAAGGGCGCGTCTCCTTCCCGGCTCCGTGTCACTCCGATGAGCTCTCCTCGGCCAGGACCTTCCTCCGCACCATTTCTCTCCCGGAGCCGGCACACACCCAGCGCCCGGCACCCCTAAAATACACCTCACCACCTTTGAATTGCGGGTACTGGCTACTGCGCCCCACAAGGACGAGGGAGACTCGAACAACTTCCCTCGGGATCCACATCCTTTGTGATGTGCTCCAGCCCTGCCTGACCTAGCCCTGTGCGCCCACGTTCACAACCTTCCCGTCCCTGCCACGCGCGCACACACGCGGAGCCGGGTCCTCCATGGTTCCCCTCGCGTCCCGGGGTCGCCATCCCGGCGTCCTTCTCTCCAGAGCGAGCGCTTCCTTCTCCCTCGCGGGCTCTCCCTTTCCCTCGAGGTCCCACCGCCTTCCCTGGGGTGGCCGGGCGCGCGTGGGGTCTTCCCTGCGTGTCCTTCTGGTGCAAGACTTGCTCCTTCGCTGTGCGCCCCACACCCCACAGGCCCGGGGAGCGACGCCCCTCTGTACGCGTGCGGTCCCGGCGGCCGCGCTGCCCCGCCTGCGTGGCACGGGCTCGAGGCCCGCCCGCCTCCCTCATTCTCGTCCTGGGAGCTCCTGCACGGGCTGGGTCTGGGCTCGCTGTGTCACACACTTCCGGCCGAGTGATGAATGTGTGTGTAACACTTGGCTGCCGGTGAGAGAGTCGCAGAATGTAAGAACGTGGCTCTTGACTTCAAACACGAATGCAACAGACTCTTCATCCCTATCCAAACCTGAACACATAAGCGCATAAGGGACGCTATGACATTGTTTTTTATTAAAAAAAAAAAAAAAAGCACAGCCAATACGTGCGGGAGAAATTCAGGGGGAGGGACATCGCCTAAGTTTACTTCAGATGTCATAATGAAGCACACGCAGTGGCTGGTTTAAGCAGCTGGCACAGGCTTTTCGCAGTTCTTGGAGCTGGGAGCAGGACCAGGGTGCCAGCCTGCGGCGGCTCCGAGGGGTTCTCTTCCGGGCTGCAGATCGCTGCTCACCTGCCTCCTCACGCGTCCTCCTGTGGCAGAGAGGGACCGTTCCCGGGGGCTCTAAGCGCAGTGGCCCACCAGGGCGGCCCCACCATCTTGACCTTGCCTAAGCATGATTAAATCCCCAAGGCCCGTCTCCAAAGCATCACCCTAGGGTCAGAACTCTGATGTGTACTTTCAGGCTGCGGGGAACTCAGTTTTAGTCCATGGCTGAAAACGAGCCTTTGGCGGGAATGAGTTGCAAACAAAGACCTGTGTGCGGTGCCCTCCAGCCCGTTCAGAGCCCGTGGAGGATGCCGCTTCTGTCCTGATTTTACTTACAAGAACAGTGGGGAGGAAGATGGCGGCCTCTGTGGACCCCCTCGGAGGAACAGTCTCATGAGTCGGGACCCTTCGTCTCGGTTCACCCCAGTCCACAGCCGCTCAGGGTGGGGTAGCCAGATCTTGGAAGCAACCCACGTGCCCATCGACTGGACACTGGATAAAGAAGACGTGGGTTTTTGAAAAAAACTAAAATGGAGTATTACTAGGCCATAAAGAATGACAAGTTTGAGTCATTTGTACTCAAATGAACACACCTTGAGGACACACTAATAAGTGAAATAAATAGGTCACAAATATGTAAACGCCTTATCTTTTCTCTGGTATGAGAAACTAAAGATGTAAATGAGTTCTAGGATGTATGATAGATTTTGTGAAATAGGAAATATTTAAAGGGAAAGTGGTAGGGGAAAGTAATGAGGGGAAAGAATAAATATAATTTAAAAAGAAAAAGCCTATGTATATAGGGGGTGGGGGGTTGTAGGGTGAGCAGAGATATGGGTAAAAACGAGAATTAACTCGTGTCATATACTGGTACAAATTCCCCAATGCTGAGTGTGATTTTGAGCTGTCTGTAAAATGCACCAATAAAGAATTCAATGAAAAAAATAAAAGAAATGCTTGGTCCCTGCCACTTTAAGTGGAAATGTGAGTTGCGAAGCCTAAGCAAATTAAAGGAACAAATGTAGGAGCAATAGCTTAGTTACCCCTGGAGTTCTGTTCTCTTTTTCTTTTTGTTATTTAGCAGTTTCCTCCTCTGAGAGGGAGGAAGAGAGGGAGAGTGCAGAGCTGCGGGCTGCCGTGTGGAGAGCTGCCACTTCCTGTCTGCACTTCCTGCTTTCAGGCACAGAACCAGACCCAGCTTTTCAAGCGAGAGGAGCTCGCGGTTTGTGGTTGGAAGGCTACTGAGTAATCTCCTCTTCCTTGCCTTTTTGTTCTCCTCCGTCTTTGTCTTTTTTTTCCTCAAAATTTCCTTGGGTGATTCCTGTGTTAAATCTTTCTTTTGTGATGACCATGGTTATTCTTCATTTTTTAATTCTTTAAGTGATGATGAAAAAGTATGGGGAATTTAGAAAGTAGAGTTGAGCGTAAAGGAAATATATCATCACTCACAATTCCATCACGCAGAAGTAACTGGTGTCATTGAGTGTGTTCCTCCTTCTCGGGCAGCACCTAGCCGCCCAGGGTCACCCCGACTGCCCACGGGCACTCTGGACTGCCCGGACTGTCTGTGGATCCAGATCAGTGGGAAGAGGTGCCCAGGACCAGAAAGGCCATTGTTAGAGCTCAAGAAGATAAGGCAGTGGGGAGGAGCGGAACGAGGTCGCTCTGAGTCTCACTGGTGGAAACGGAAGCCCACTGGGAGAGTGAGGAGGGTCTCTAATAAAAACACATCAGGGCCGGAGATTTAGCTCAGTGGTTCCAGC
>PVIC010049509.1:0-13141 GCA_004025085.1 Thryonomys swinderianus | reverse complement strand
CAGGCTGGCCCTGAGCTCACTATGGTGCCCAGGCAAGCCGCCGCGAACTCAGCAATCCTCCTGTCTCTGCCTCCCGAGTGCTGGGATGACAGGCGTGAGCCACCACGCCCAGCATTATATGTGGTAACCGGGGATCGAACTCAGGTCCTTGCGCTTGCGAGGCAGGCGCCGGAACCACTGAGCTAACCCTCCGGCCCAATTCTCTCCTTTCTTTCTCCATGTTTCCTGGTTAGATGCCAACCCTGGATGAACCTTCTGCTCAGCTTTGCTGGACCTTAGCAGTGGAAGCAAAACACGAGCACACTTGAGGGACCATTTTAAAGTTATAACGAAAACCTCATGTTTCCTCAGAACTACCTGGTTATTCTACTGTTTCTTACTCAGTTAACTTTCTAACTCCTTTAATATATTATTTCACATAATTTTCTCTTTTCTCAGAGTTTAACCAGCCTTTCCCCTTTTTACACTGAGTTGTACACTGTCTTTTTCTTTAATGCTGATAGAACAAAAGGAAGAAGACAGATACCTCATCCTCTGACCAGACGATCTTCCAGCTCTGCCTCTGGACATACTTCGTTGCCTACATTCTTTTCACCAGGGGTGAACTTTACACTTTGCACTGGATTCCAGTCCTCTTGACAAAATTATCCTGTGATCTGCCCTTTTGTCTTGTCGCTATAGCTACAGTTGTGATGTGACAAAACACACCCTCATGTAGTTTCTTAAATCAAGCGTTTTATATGTCTGTATATGGTACTGTGGATCTTCAGGAAATACTCATGTAGGAGCTTCTGGCCCAGAATCTCCGAGGTGACTATAGTCAGATCGAGGTGGGACTCAAACAAATGGAGATTTCCTGCATGAGCCTCAGAACTTGCCCCTGGGGTGTCTCTGCATGGGTGCTTTGGGCCTTCTTGCAATATAATAACTTCAAGGAAGTCAGAGTGCTTAGAAGGCAGTTCGGGGCTTCCAGGAGAGTGGCCCAGGGATCAGTGCTAAGCTTCATTTACTTCTTTGTTGTCATCTCAGGAACTCAAGGAGCTGCACAATGCCTCTGTTCTGCTGATTCCGACTGAGCTAGTCACAAACTGCAGACCCAGAAGAGACTCAAACTTTACGTGGGTGTGGAAGCGTTTCAAAACCTCTTATAGAGGAGCGTGTGGCACGGACCTACCATATCACTGTGGCTATTCTGGAAGGACAGTCAGCCTCGTGGACTAATGAATATGTCCCTGGCTATTGATCTAGATACAAACGTACCCGTGAAAAACAACGGCACTGGCAACTAAATAGCTCCTTGTGCCTGGAGGCCCTGCCTGTGTCAACTGGCCTCTCCTTAGCCGCGAAACTTCTCACAAGTGTTTTCTACTTCTCATCTTCCATTCATTATTTCACTGGAATCATATTTCACTTCTCTACTCTATTAACGTACCTTTGCAAAGTCATCAATATTTAAATCCAGCAGTTAATTCTCATTTCTTATTTTGCTTTAGGACTGTGTAGTATTTAATATAATGGATAGCTCCCTTCCGGACCTTCCTTGTATGACTTCTTTTGTAAGGGGACTCGATCTCAGAGCCTTGAGCTTGCCAGGAAGCAGCAGCGCCAGTGAGTTAAATCGCCTGCCCCTCCCTGTGTGGTTTCCCCAGCTTGCGTGTGTGGCCGGGGCTTCACTCGCCCCTTCGCTGTCCTGGCCCCTTACGTGCTGCAGAGCACCAGGGCCGGTGGTCGTGTGGTTTTCTTCTCCCCTCGCTCTTGCCCTCGTCCTGTGCCTGTCCTCTCAAAATACTCTCCTTGAAGATAAAAGAGCCAATAGAGCAGAAGATAATTAATTTCTCTCCGGAAATCCATTAACATAAGTCCTTCACCGGCTTTATCAGCTAACACCTTCATTTTAATAGTAGCATATAAAAATTGGTATTTTTAGTTAAAAATATCACCATCACATAATTTCAAAAGTTCACATTATGAAATTTGCTTTATTGATGTAACATCATTTGCATGCGTACACTTTGCATATTTTATATACTACTCCCAAAATTATAAGTTTCATTGGTTTCATATGTTACTATATCCATGTCATCAGATAGAAATTTCATCTGTCTATTTCATTTTTCATAGTTGGGTCTTTGGTTTAATGTCCCCGAATTTTCTTCTACACTTTAGCTTTTCGGACAATAAGAAGTTTCTTCTTTGATTTTTTTTTTTTTTTTGAGACAGGGTCTCGCTTTGTAGTTCAGGCTGGCTCTGAGCTCACTATGTAGTCCAGGCAAGCCTTGAACTCAGCAATCCTCCTGTCTCTGCCTCCTGGGTGCTGGGATTACAGGTGTGAGCCACCATGCCTGGCGTTTCTTCTTTGATTTTTAAAAATTAATCTGTCTTGTCCTAATTTAGAGCAATATTTCCAACTGTTTTTCTTCATATAACAAAACAATACCTTTCATTGTATCAGTGTACTTTATATATTTGATGTTGTGTTTTATATTTTTATTATCTATTTGCTGAGAAAAATCCAAACATACATATGTACCCCCGAGTCCTGTTGCTCTGTAGGGTCCGCTGGACGTTGTGGCTGCGTGAAGTGGACATGTCGTACACAAAGTGCCTCGATGCTCTGACGCCTGCTGACCCCTCACTGCTCGAGGACACCCCAGGTCAGAACAACAAAAACAGGAACCTTCTTCTGCACTGATGACATCGTTGTATCATCTGGAAAAGCCAAATGAAAGAAGATAATTACGAGCAATTTTAAGTGGGCTTTTCTTGAATGGGACCTTGTGAACTGGTTTTCTTTGGCACTGACTGGAAGAAGCGACATGAAAACGCTGCAGAACGTGAATGACTAGTCAACAGTCAAGTCTGAACTCCTCCTACCCCGGGGCTGCCTCTACTCCAGGAAGCACAACAGAGGGCGACATGGCTACGTATGACCAGACGAGGCTGGCGGTGGTAACCTCTGCTCGGAACCAGGGAGTACAAAGGAGCAATCTCAAGAGAAGAAGTGTAATATGGGTTTGTGACTTGGAAAACACAGTACTGCTGTGCACCAGTATCCACAGTCCAGGAAATGTCTCAGGTCACAGCCAAGCGGCTTAACCAAGACAGCTGCAGTATTTTTTTGGTCAATACAGTGCTCTTCCTCGTTTCATTCCATCCATCCAGGGCTTTATGACAAAGTGATTTATTTATCTGTTTGTTTAACCAGTACAGGTTTGTACTATATCATGTTTACATTCCTGGTGAGGAGCTGGTCCATGAACCACTAAGCTATTTTCTGTCCAGTGAATTGTGCGTGGCAGCCGGATGGTGGGACTTCCTGGAATGCTTTTAAATTCCTAAACGTAGCACATTCATTTTGGTATGCTGCTTTCTTTTTGGTCCTTCTGCCTTTTCTTTCCCTCTAAAACACAGATGCAGTATTTGAACTTTAGAAATTTCCGTAGGAGACTCCAGCCCCAAGCCCCAGGCTGAAGTAGGAAAGGACGGTGGTGCTGTTGGGAGGGGAAAAATAATGGCAGGCACCATTAATCTTCAGATCAACCGTGACGTGTGGATAACAGACTCTACTGGTCCCAAAATACTGTTAGTTGGTTTTCTTGTTTCTTGTAGGACAGGCTACCAATGCTCTCCCTGGGATGGATGGAGGATGACAGAGGGAGGATGGGAGAACAGACATCCAGTAACAGTGACTCTAACCCTTTAGAAATGCGGCCATGGTGCGGGGGCCAGGTCACAGTCATAATTTATTTTTGCAACATAACATTTTAATAATGAAAGTCATGATGGTGTCTTTGTTTCTGCTTCTTGTAACTCATGGTACAAGAAATGTCCTATAATACTGTCACCTTTTCTCCTCTTTCTGTTTTTAATTTTCACCATCCCATCACAGGGTCCGTGCATTTGGTGCTGTGATCTGGACGTGAACACGGCCATGGCTGCCTCTGATAGAGTGAACTTCACAGCTTCATGGAAGAAACAGTCACAAGAGTAGTACACATGTGCTGTGGTGCTGTGTACGTATAAACATGGAAACGTTATCACAAAAGCCAGAGATAACTATACCTGGACAAGAATGGAAGAAGGAACAATATAATTTCCAGATGTTTTCAGTGAAAAAGATAGAAAAAATTAAGTGACATGTACATGAATGAAAATAGACTATTTTCGGTATATGTCTTCTTGAGTCTGGAGAAACAACTAAAAAAACTCCAAAAGTTAAAACAAATTCTATATGACAGGTTGAATGTTATACACAGGTTTGTTAATACATTGTCTGGCATATTCTGATGTTTTTCTTGTGGATGTGTAGGGGTTATAAAATTCCTGTTATACCATATCATGTTTTATGTAGCTGTTTTGTAACTTGGCATCCCAGTAAGATCTCTCATAACCAGAATTTCACATCAAATCATCTATCACTCACTCTTATTTTAATGACTGTAAATTATAAATATACAAAATTCATGAAGAACATCTTTTATCATATTTTTAGGCTGTTCATAATTATTTGCGTGAAATGTCTTGATATGTACAAAATCAATTTTTCTCAAATATTTTACTAGGACCAGAAGCCCCACAGCCCATTTCCCGTCTGCACAGAATGTTCAAGGAGAATTCAGAATGTTCAAGGAATGTTCAAGGATGTGTGATTTTCATTGGTCGACATGCTGGGAAACGCACCCATTATTGTGAGGGAGGCCTGGTTAACCCACTGATGATGGAAAGCCATTTTATGGGGTAAACATGAACATAAAGGAATAACTGCTTGACCCAGTGATGATATTTACTAGTAAAGGAAAATGCTTACTTCTTGGCTATGAAATGGAATTTTTTCCCCAACAAAGCACTGTATTTTGTTGTAGTTGTTCATTGTAAATTCACTCGGAATTTATAGATTGGTGGGAATGGCTAACTGAGGGATGTTCTATAAATTATGCAATTAGTAAGTGACAGCTTTAGTAGCCTTTTCTGTGTGAGTTTTGTGTTTCATTCAAATGCTTTATCTTTCAAATGATCCCTCACTGAGGGAGAAAAATGTAAGCAGAACAGGCTCTGTGGGTGGCATGACTACCCTCCCATCTAGATACCAATTATTGTGAATAGTGAATAATCAATAATTGGAAAATAATTGGTTTAATATAAAATGTGCATGGTTAATATAATCAAAGTACATAAATATAGATGAATTAAAATATTTAAGTGGAAATAAAAAGAGTCAAGGGTCCATTTGACATCTTATCAGATATGACTGTAGGATAATATATGACTTTCAACTATTTCTTTCCAGTGTTATTAAAGCTATCAGGCTAAAGTGTAACTGTGTTATTTGAGTCCGTTTATGGCTTCAGGGATGAGGGTAGTAACTCAAGAGAAAGAGATATTTAGGGAACCCGCTTGCTTTGGAAGACACGTGAGCTGCCCCTGTGTGCCCCAGCCTTTCCCTACCATGTCCACAGGAACAGACTGACTACACTTGAAGAGTGGCCCTTCCCCTTGGTGGGCAGCTGGTTCCTTTGTAAAAGCAGCCATTTTGCTCAAGCTGGGCACTGGCTTCAGCCATCTGCTGCGAGGCTCCCAGCGGTCACAGCCACGGCGGGTGGTGGAGGCTGTGCCGCAGGGCGTCTGGAAAGGCCGTGTGTTCCAGCCTCCCTGCTCGCGGGTCCCTGCCTCGCTCGTCATCCAGGCGCTGCTGGAGTGTCCCGTGTGCGCCCCTCTCCCCACGGAGCTAGTCCAGCAGACCCGCAATCAGCCCAAGTTCGCTGAGCTCCGCGTGTAACAAAGCACAGACAAGTGGCTATTTTTCAAGTTCCTATGGAGGGAGATGGGCTACGTTCCAGAGGCTCTTTCTCGGCAATTCTCTCTTGCCGTTTAATGACGAGTACAGTTGGCGGTGTTGTCAATGTACTGTTCAAAGACAGGATGGTTCATGCAAAAGACATGAAAATTATAGAAAAGAAGTATTGTTAGGATTTTTGTTCTGGAAAAAGAAGATGAATCTTTTAGTGAAAATTCATAAGATTATTATAGTACAGAAGTGAATTACAGTTTTCTTAAAGAAAACCTGCAAGGAACTTCAAGAAGAGTTCAGAGTTTGCAATGCGGGTATCATCAAGTTGGGTTTGAAATTTTGCATAAAAAATGAATGACATGAGTTCTCTTGCATTTCAAATTTCTCTAAATCACATGAAGTAGAAAAGTGGGGATCAAGATCATGATTTAAATACAAAAGAAGCCAAACATTATGATTATAATTTGTGACATAAAGATTAAAAGTGCATATCTTAATTATATTTAAATGATGTATTATCAGAATATATTTTCTTAGTCTTATGTAAGTTTATTCTTTGGCTCATAAACAAGACTGACCAATGCTTGGATAATAAATATTTTCAATATGAAAATAAAATATTGCATTTATTATTTTGAAAGTTATATGGTGTAAGTTCTTTTTTTTTTTTTTTTTTTGTTTTGCTTTTGAGACAGGGTCTCACATTGTAGTTCAGGCTTGCCCTGAGCTCACTGTGGTGCCCAGGCAAGCCTCCGTGAACTCAGCAATCCTGTCTCTGCCTCCCGAGTGCTGGGATGACAGGCGTGAGCCACCACGTCCGGCACTGTGGTATGCGGTGTTGATTGTTGGTGGGCATGTCTCCACACCCAGCATTATATGTGGTTACCGGGGATCGAACTCAGGTCCTTGAGCTTGCGAGGCAGGCACCAGAACCACTGAGCTAACCCTCCGGCCCTATGGTGTAAGTTCTTACTAAGTTTTTGAAGTAAATGCCTCAGATCTCTATTTTTATTATTTTCTGATTATCTCCATAAAAAGAAAAATATTCTTAAATACAATGTACCAAGTTGTTGAAAAGAACAATTTCTTTTAATATCAATAAATTTTATTGTGAAATGACTGATAATTTAATGTGAGACAATACTTGAAATTTTTAGTGATTATAAGGATAGTGGAGAAAGAAAACTCCACTGTTTGACTCTGGGAGGAGTATTGAACTGTGGTGCCTGAATTTCTTAATTATGATCACAATCAGTACATTATTAGCTTATATAAAAATGGGCTCAGTTAATAATATAGATAAAATGAAAACTGTTGGGACACAAAATGTGTCCAAACATATTCATGATCATCATTGTTGGCATCATTTTCACTAGTTAAACCTTCTGAACTCAGCATCTTTTAGGGGTCGATTTTAAACGATGGCCCTTGAGGGATTTAAAATGTTGTCCATACTTCTTTGCTTCGTGGTAACGCTAGCAATAAAACCCGAATAACAGCTCTGTTACTGCCAAGCTGTGTGACAGGGCATTGCCAGAACCTGCAGCCCAAAGCAGGATCCTTTCTCTTTTCCCAGATGTCTGTTCCCCACCTGCAATTCCAGTGAGGCTTCCGTTGGTGGTAAAAGACATGAACCAGAGACATTTCCGCGAAGCTGTCCCTCTGGGGCAGGCTGAGGTCTGCCCAGCTGCAGCAGAGGTGAGCTTTGAAGAAGCAAGACCTGACAATCTGGAATCACACTGCAGATCCAACACCAGCTTTTTTTTTTTTTTTTTTTTTTGAGACAGGGTCTCGTTTTATAGTCAAGGCTGGCCCTGAGCTCACTATGTAGCCCAGGCAAACTTTGAACTCAGCAATCCTCCTGTCTCTGCATCCCGAGTGCTGGGATTATAGGCATGAGCCACCACGCCTGGCTAACACCAGCTTTTTTGTCTGGATCATTAAGTCAGACTTAAATTTCTTGAAATTGTGAATTTACTATCTGGAAAATGGGTCTTTGATGGCTGGTACTTCCTATGTTACAGCAGTGCCTTGTGAAGTCCTGCCTTGAAACTTCTCCAATGGCGTGGCATAAAAGGGACACTATGTCCAGGTATCATGGACTACTTTATGGACCTGTATAAAAACTAATAGCTTTAAAAATGACTTAAGAAAAGCAGAGCCCAAGATCATAATGGAGACTATGTAGCTCTCAGTGCAAAGATGCGGTTTCTCTGGAGGTGTGCAGGTTTAGATGATCTTCTTCTCAGGCCACCTTGAGATACACGGTATTTTGCTGAGTTTGGCAGCTAGAACGGCAAGATAGTCCACTTGTTACCTTAACTTTGTGATGAGCTTATAATTTCACAGCACAGCTCTTTGCAACTTGGCAAAATAAGAAAGGTAGTAATTATAAAACACACAGGGGTCAGGAGTGAGGAACATTTGATAAAAGACCATTAGAGCACGCTATTCATTTTTTTTCCTTTTTTTTTTGTGGTACCAGGGATCGAATCAGGGCCCTTGTGTTTGCTAGCTAGGCACGATACCCCTGAAGTAAATCCCCAGCCCTGAGCCCGCTGTTCTTATTGGCTGCAAAGCATCACCGCTCATGTATCCAGAGAGGCTCACACGCTTCCGTCGGGCCAGTCCATTTCAGTGACATGTAAATTGTGGGACGAATGCTCTCTGAGAGACGGGAGTGTGTGTGTCTGTTCATGTGCCCGTGTTTACGTGTGTCCTTAAGCACAGGAACTCTTACCTTGCTCACGTCAGCAGTACCGCATCTTGTCCAGGGAGCCATGCTCGTTGGAGGTGTATATTCTGGTACATGGAGTTGTTGCTTTATTCTTTCTATTCCCATCTTGTTCCTTGGTGGCCAGCTCGTGAGGAGGCTCAGAGTGTGCCGAGATCTAGCCCTTACCTGTATGAGTTCTTCTACCCCCTTCCGCTCCTGCCAGAGAGGCGGGGTGGCCTTTCTGAGAAGGAGGCCACGGGAATGTCCCAGAGTAGATGTGGAAGGCATGACGGGAGCGGCTCAAGTCTTGGGCTCTCCTGTAGCGAAGCCATCCGTCACCGCAGGTATCTCTGAGCACTCACAATTCGGCTGCTCAGATTCAAGGGTTGAATGAGAGCAATAATGTAAAATGACATATTAACAATTTTATATGGATCGATCACATGTTAAAATAATATTTTGAATGAAATAGAACAAATACAATTTTTATTAAAACTGAAAAAACTAGTAGTTTTAGTAGCCAGTTTTTTTTTAATTAGTAGCGAGTCTGTTATCTTTCATTTTTATTCAGGAGGAAGTTATGACCAAATTCCCTTTGTTTTGTTAGAAGCTTGTTTTCTAAAAAAAGAGTTCTTTTAAAAAGTGAAAGCATCTTCCAAGATTACAAAACCACAGTCCTCAAGACTCTCTTGACATTTTTACAATAGCAATGTAGCTGAAATCACGTGGGAACATTGAAAAAGCTGGAATGATAATTGCAAACAAAGGGAGCCAGTGAAATGATGTTCACTGCTTTTGTTAAAAAGTTTGCACTTGTCAGACTGTTCAACGTCTTATTTTTAAAATGCACTGGAGGTTGTCTCCGGTGTGGTCTCCCCGAAGCGTGGTCGCCAGGCCCTCCCAGCACCCCGCCACCTGGCCCGTTTCCAGTTATGCCACGAGTGGTTTTCTTTTCCTCTTTCCTCTTCTAAACAGAGAGGAAAACAGGTCCACCCGGCATTAGCTCGCAAGCTGTGGACGTGGAATTAAAATTCAAGACATGAATGTCTTTAACTCAGAGGGACAATCGCATTTCTCTCAAATTTTTCAAGTTTCTATTTCAAAGAATGTCATTTCCTATTTAAACCAGATACTCTCAAGATTTACAAAAGCGTATTGTCAAGGTTCAAAGATGAAATCGGAGCAGCTTTTTATTATCAATTTTCCTTAGGATCTTACTAATACATGGATTTTATAAGTTATTATATCCCAGTATGTGAAAGTTAGTGGAGGACCTCAAACTTCCTGTATCTTGACATTATCTCTACAAATCTTTTCTCTGGGGATCATAGCATCTATTATCTGCATTGAGAGACAGTGGTGCTTGTGTTTTTCTTCTAATCATGCCATTCCTTTTTCAGTTGGTGGACAGCGTGTCCCGTCTATCTGTGCGACAGTGATATACTATGTATCACTATTATATAGATACGTACAGTGATATATATATCTATTATATGATAGATTATATGATTGCGGTGATATAGACATCCATTATATATATATATATATATGTAGATGTATGGTGAGCCACGCCCTGGAGGCAGGAGCCGCCCTCGAGGAAGTGGAACCACAGGAAGTGGCTCTCCCTCCTCGGGAGCGGGACTGACCTGTCCTCACTGCGTCTTGAACAGAAGTGGCAGATAGCTCTGTGTTCCAGATGGTTCCTCGTGTGGCTCCACTCTCTTCCCACTTCCTGGAAAACTTTCAGGGGACACCGTGAGTCTGCCGCCGAGACGGGTGCGGTTTCTGTAGCCTGAGTGGTAGAGGAGTGTCCACCGCGCTGGGGACACTGGGACGACTACCGTTGTCTCATGAGCCCTGGTCGCGTGTCCATTCACTGTGACTCTTCACAGTATTTGCTCATTCAGGGGGAGATGAAGCAGCTCTGGGCCCTACTGGCCTTCATTCTTCATTTCCCTTCTCTGAGAGACCACGGCCAAGGTGACGAAAGCATGAAAAGGGTGTCCAGTTAGGGGTGTTGGGTGGGAAATAAAATTCCGGACTGCCGAATGCAGTAGAAACCTGGTTCTTTTCAGGGCTTTCTCTGTGTCTGGCCCGTGGTAAAGGTACACATGGTCTGCGCTGGCCTTACGCGCAGTGACTCAGAGCACAGAGCTCATCTTCCTGAGCATCAGGATGCCGGAGATGCAGGCCCCGTGCAGGTCTAACAGGCAGAGAGAGGACCCGCACTCCCGGCGCTCAGGCCGCGCCCCCCCAGATCTGCAAGTGCCCGGACGTCCCGCTCTCACTTGTTGCGTGTGTGGTTGCTTTGGCTGTGAATCTTTAGCTGACACTCGGCACGCCGGGATCGCTGGCCTCCTCCTGCACATTCAAGGTGGGCGGCTGGCTGTCTGTACGTGTAAGTGAATTTGAGAAGCACTGAAGCGGAAGGACTCAAGGGTGGTAGCAGCTTGCTGCTTTGGAAACGATCCAACACAATGTCAGAACGGCAGGGGCTCTCTGAGCACCTGCCCAAGCTGCACTTAAAATTAATGATTATTTGTGAGAACAGACAGGAGGAAACTCTAGTTCGTACACAAGTCGGTGGTGTGGATTAGCTTCATTGGAGTCTAATGGCGGACTGCCACTGAGCTGGCCTTTTTTAATACTTTCTGGCTCCTTCCTTAGGATGCCAGAAGCCTTTGTTTAGCTAGCACTTTATCTAATTCTGGCACAATCAATCCCTTCTCACTCTCAGCACAATTGGCAGAACTGTATTGTACATAGGGAAGTTATTTTTCCTCTAATTTAATTCCTGAAATCGTTCTATGTTCTTTCCATTAAAGAAATCTTCCTTCGACTTTCCCTTGTTTTCTTCTCCTTTTTTTTCCCCTCTCCTTAAAGATAAGATTTATGTATTTGATTTACTGTCTTGTCCTTTACTTTGGGGATGGGTTTATATTATTCCTCTTTGTAGATAAAATAGATTTCCATTAAGTCAGTGTATTTCTTTTGCTTTAAATTGTACTAGCAAAGAACTGACTTATGTATAACCAGATTTATGCATTCAGTTTGCTCACTGGCAATAAATGTTTGCATTATATAATGAGGCTGGTGTATAAAATGTTGCAGTGGTTTACAAATTAAAGGCTTCATAATAAATACAAAGTTATCTATCATAATGTCACATAAATATACTTTTCTTACCATCCCAACAAGAATGCTCATCAGTGTCTCACCTGTCATAGTGTCTGTGTGTGTGACTTGGAGCACGGTTGAGAAGACCGAATAACTCCCCAGTGAGCCCCCCTCAGACCAGTGGTTCCCCCGAACTACTGTCAGTGAGAGGCTTGGAATGTGTATTTCTTAAATATATTATAATTTATATATTATATACACCTTTCCACATGTAGTATGGGATTCGTGCTGTAGTTATGAAAAACATATGCCAGCAGAAATGTAAAAGTCTATGTGAAATGAATAGAAATAGCACTTTTGAGTTTTTACTGCAGTAGATTATATTCTCCATGTGTGGAAGACCGTACTTGGAGACAGATGAGTCTCTGGTCTGACAGATGAACCAGAGGGCCCGGGGGACAGTTAAATATTTATGTTGCCCGTTCTTTTCTATGTATGTGTCAATTAGACTCTCGGGTGGGACTGGAGGACAGTGCGTACGGAGTTTCTGGAGACTGATCCCCCTGATGCTCTCTCACATGTGGAGCACACGGCGGCTGCCAGTGTCAGCTCCTCCCCGTGTTTCCGGTGTTCCACGGGGCGGGACTCACTACAGCGCCGTGCCACGTGGGGCCTCAGCAGAAACGCCAGCCGCGGGCAGCAGGTGGACATCAGGACTCCGGGAGCCTCTGATGTGCGTCAGATGTCACACATCAGTGCGCGTTACCTTCAAAGACGGGCAGGACATCGGACTGTTAGGACATCGGAGCGACTTTCTCGGAGGCAGGATCTTCGCAGGTGATCCAGGCGGCACGGGAGTCACGCGCCGGATCCTCCTTCGGTGCGGCTGGTTCTGTGCAGTCAGCGGCAGAGACGCTCACAGAAAGGACTCCCCGCGGCCGTGTGCGGCCGTGCTGACGCAAAGCAGGCGAGGACCGGGAGACGAGGGGCGAGGTCCTCTCCAGCCCTTCCGAAGCCGCGGGGCTCGCGGAGGCTGCGAGTCTGGGCTTCCTCCAGGGCCGGGAGGCAGTTCGTCGTGATTGGCTGTGGTGGGCCAGGAAACGCACCAATGAGAGAGAGGACCACTGGTAGCCAAACCATCGTGTCCAGTCCTAACTACACCAACCCCAAATACCTTATTTTCTATTTCCTTTTCAGTTTTTCCAGTAAGAAAATGTCTACTTTTTGGGTAGAAAATATTCATATATAAAATTGTCCAATTGTGATTTAAGAGAACAAAGTTGAATTTATATGCAAATGTAAGAGTAAAGAGACACGTGTTCCAATACTGAAAAAGAGATAGAAATGCAAAAGGAACATCCAAATATACTAATACAAATACTGAAGACATTTTAGTACCCCACGTACCCTTTTCCTCCCCCTATACGCTACTTAATAGTTTACTAGACACAGTGTTTCACAAGCACAGCGCGAGCGTCGGACGTAGGTCTGTCTGCACACTTCCTTTTTTTTTTTTTTTT
>PVIC010049508.1:0-13137 GCA_004025085.1 Thryonomys swinderianus | reverse complement strand
TTGGGAAATTTGTACCAGTATATGCCACAAGTTAATTCTCATTTTTACCCATATTCCTACCCACTCCCCCCTCCTCCCCCCTTATACATGCTCTTTTATTTTCTTTCTGTATCATATTTATTCCTTCCCCTCATCACATTCCCACACCAAGTTTCCTATAGAAATATTCCACTCTATAAAAGCTGTCCTACTTTCTAGATCTCATTTGCATCTACAGGTGTTCATGCCAAAGAGAAGATCTGGGAATTGTCTATCTGTGATCTATTAATTCCCAATATTGAGTGTGATCAACATGTGTATATACAATGTACCAATAAAGGTAATTTAAAAAAAAAAAGACCACCTTGGAGGACACAGGGTAAATTGTTATGAGAAAAGCCACAATACCCGGATAGTGTAACCTCTAAGTATTCATTTTGTCTTTGAAAAAAACCTTACCAGTATGCAATGAATTTTCAAGAACTAAGGATTATTTCAATGATAGAGCACTTGCCTAGCATATGCCAGGCTTTGGATTCCATCTCCAGTGCCACAAAAAAATAAATAAAATTAAATTAATAAAATGAATGTTTGAATACAACAAATTTTCAAATAAAATGAGAATTAGTTGATTTTTCAATTGCTAATTACAGAAAATCACAGAATGGCTGTATTATTTAAATAAAGGTTCATTTTGGTTCACAGTTCAGGATGTACAAGGTGGAGAGACTACAACTAGTGCTGACTTCTTGCTGGCAGGTGCTTGGAACAACACAGAGTGTCCCATGGTAAAAGGAAGAAAAGCACAAGTACATGTCTTTCTATCTCTCTCACACACAGTATTTTTTCCCTTCTTTTTATAATCCGAGGGATTGAACCCAAGACTTCGCACTTGTTAGGCTTACATCTACCATAGGGCTGCTGTATATCTCAACTATATCTCATTTTATAAAGCCACCTGTATTCAGGTAATCCATTCTGATTATCTCAACTGAGGATCTCTTAACACTGCAGTAAGATTATTTTTCTACTTCCTTAATATCTCACAGTGAGGCTTAAGCTCCAACATAACTTTATGCAGGGACACACCATATTCTAGCATCCTGTTAGAAAAATTAGCGTATTTTGAGAACCTGTTAATTGTACATTTAACCATATAGCTTGAGATATAATCAGATTGCTACATAAGGTTGCTTTTCTTTTGGTGCCAAAAGTGTTCTTACACAGTATTTTCCTTTTCTAGTGGGAATTGAGTCTTTAAAATTCTACAGATATTTTAGATAACTTTCTTTTCTTAAAAAAAAAATAAAGAGACACTGAAATAATATGACTTTTGAAAAAAGATCTCGCCCAGGTAAATTCCTTACCTACTAGGTATTCTTCAAAGGCTCAAATTCATTATTTATTTACTCACAGGACTTAAAAAGGAAGTGCAATTTCTGCTTATGTTCAATCTCTCTGTTCTTCATAAAAAAGAGATAAAAGAATTTTTCCCTCGTTCCAAGGCTTAGGATTAGGAGGTTAAATGCCATAGAACATTCATAATTTAAGAGATGTTTTTGTGAACATAGATTTAAATTTCCAAATAAAACTATACATCTGCCTGAGATTTCTCTGTTAACATCCAGAGAGGTTTCAGAGGCAGCGACAGAATTTCCAGTTTCTCTCAGCAGATAAAATGAAAATTACTTAAGGTATTTTAATCAAAAGGGACTCATGTGGGCCGGAGGGTTAGCTCAGTGGTTCCGGCACCTGCCTCGCAAGTGCAAGGTCCTGAGTTCGATCCCCGGTAACCACATATAATGCTGGGCGTGGAGACACGCCCACCAACAACCAATACTGCATACCACAATGCCGGACGTGGTGGCTCACGCCTGTAATCCCAGCACTCGGGAGGCAGAGACAGGAGGATTGCTGAGTTCAAGGCTTGCCTGGGCTACATAGTGAACTCAGAGCCAGCCTGAACTACAAAGCAAGACCCTGTCTCAAACAAAAAAAATCTATCATACATTCTAAAACTCATTTACATCTATAGATTCTAATACCAGAGAAAAGATACAGTATTTACATATGTTTCACCATAGTTTTGTTGCGATGAAGTTTTTGTCTTACTGCTTTTTCTTAAACATGAAAGGTTTTCTTTGTCCAGGAAAAATGAAATGAATCCACAGAATCAATCAAAGATTGAAGAAGGAATTGAGCTGATGATTGATCCTTGAATTTGAAATTCCCACTGTTCAATCTAAGTTGGCTAAGCCTTAATCTTTCATTTACAGAGTAAGTGCTTTTGAAACACATGTACTAAGAAAAGATTCTCAGGCAAAGGACAACATATTTGGTGGTTTGGTAATATGCAATAATCACATTTTGATTGTGCACTCCACAAAACTCATGTCATTATGAAAACACTAGGTAACTTTTGTCAAATGTAACTGAAAGAGAAATTTCAAAGTTGCACCTATAATTAGTGTGGGGTAAAATTAAAAATACTTTCATTTTTATTTCCAGAGCCAAAATTTTGAAAGTGGTCAGAGAGTGACTTCCAAGGTTCTAGATTAAAATTAAAGGGCACAAACTTTTTTTGTTCTTCCTTAAATGACAGGAAAATAAAACAACTTCTCAACTGGGACAGACCTTATATATTGACTATTGACAAATGGTTCTAAAATTGTTATTTGCTACTCTCAGTGTTGTCAAATCCCTTTCTCTGTGAACCTTAATCTGTGAAACTAAAATTATTGTAGGCCCGTGGTATTGAGTAGCTGGCATTTCCAATTTAAACTAATAAGAAACCTTGAAAATTCTTAAATGACTCGAAACTAGTTTTGTTTGTTTGTTTGTTGTTTTTTTGTTTCCTGAGCTGCAAACTTAAATCCTGCAAGCAGAGTCCACCGTGGTGGAGGGAAATTTAGTGTCCACAGCAACAACCATACATTCTCACCAGTGCCCTAAAGCCGAGGTTTTTGTTTACTTTCTTCAGATTTTTTAAACAAATCTTGATTTGTAAAAAAATCAAGAGCAAGACTTAAGCACAAAGAAAATGGAGCAACCTAAGAAAGTAATGCTTCCTTAGCCAGAAAATTAAACGTGTAGACAAATCAGAAAGTACAACCAAATGTGATGGGTGTATGAATGAGCAAACCATACGTTCTGAATAAAAATAAGAAAAATCCAATTAAGGAAACTACTTTGACAATTACTTCCTGCAGCATAAAAATCGATCATTAAATGAGATAAAACTTTGAGAGAAAACTTACAGTGTGAGGTTACCCTTCAGCCACACATAATTCTAAATGGAAATGTAATTCAGGGAAAAGCCAGAAGCCCATATAATACCCTATAAAATAACAGGTGGCACAGGCCGTTGTATGTTTCATAAATGCAAAGAATTGGAGGCTGTTCTATAAAGTCAAGAATAGGCCGTGTAGAAATAAAATATCTTTGGCTACAAAACCCTTCCAGTGCATAAGCTATGAACCCTTAACACCACAGTTACTAATGCGGAGTTACTATTTTAATTTTGCACATTCAGGTAAGTGCTTAGTTAATGCTTCCTCAGAAATGATGTAATGTAAGTTGGGATCTGTTTTATTGACATTTATTGTAATCACTTTCTAAAATAAAATAAATTTAGTACTTTTTATGGAATCATTAAGGATCTGAGTTTTTTTTTTTTCAGTTAAAGTTGGTGTTCTTTATGGTGGGTAAATTTCCAGATTATTAGTTACTGAGGATGATGCAATGAGTTTAATGGGGAAAAAAGTAAGTTTGATGAATAACTTCTTCAAATTTAAAAATAATGTTAAATTAAGCTACTCTATATTTGATATTTGCAGCTGTGTTGGTGGTATAGTGTGCTAGTCTTTATCTGTAGAGTAAGAAAAGGCAATAATGTGTTTCAAACTTTCATCTCTATATTTAAATTCATAAGTAGTTTTGAAAACATAAAATAATAAAAATAAGGCTAATTCCATTCAAATACAGAATTGAAAGGGGGTGGAAATGCTATCTAAACTCCTATCCAGGATGCATTCATACTCAGAGTAATGTTAAACAAAAGCTTGTGACAAATATCAACTGTGTAACCCAAATGTCAGCCAACAGCCCTTAATGTCCTACGGTCACACATAAATTATCTGAACACACATATGTTTCTTGTCTGGTAATCGAGAAAGATGCCTCTCAGATAGTGTCTGGGTACCTACTTCTGCCAACTGCACTCAGTCTGAGCCAACGCGAAGATTCTGGATGTTCTGGCCTTGTCTCTTTTCCCTCACTCTGGTGAGTAATTCAGAACTGCCTTCAAATTAGCATCAAATACACACACACACACTTTAAATTGTAAATGTGTGTTGTGGACTTTCCAGAAGTCAGGAATCAGGTTGTCTTAGGGGAGGGAAAGGGAATACAAAACAATATAAACAACTTTCAAAAGAAAATTAGACACAACTGTTCTTTAAAAAGTTATACTCATCAATCTTTCTCTCTCTTTCTCTGTCTCTTTCCTTTCTTTCTTTCTTTCTTTCTTTCTTTCTTTCTTTCTTTCTTTCTTTCTTTCTTTCTCTCTCTCTTTCTTTCTTTCTTTCTTTCTTTCTTTTTTTCTCTCTCTCTCTTTCTTTCCTTTCCTGGTACTGGGAATTGCACTCTGAACTTTGCACTCCCCAGGCAGGTCCTTGGCCACTGAGCTACACCCCAGACCCTTGTGCTCACCAGCTTCTTAGATATCGTCCCATTAGTGTTTCTCTTTCCTCTACTTCAGCTCCCCTTCACTTCCAGTGCAGAATATTCACGCTTCTCTCTCCTTTGTTTGACATCTGTTACTCCATATAGTCAGGATATTAGACTTCAAACAGTTTACCAGGAGTTTTTCTAGATCACCCTCCCTATAAAAAAATCAAACATCAAGTTAATGTAATATTTATTTAGACATTGAGAAAAATCACTAACACTATTAACAAAAGCTTCAGTTTCATCAGAAAGAACAGTAGTGGTCACTGGTGCCTAATGGTTGCCTCCAAGTAGTGATTTAAGACAGTTTCAATCATTTTATTGTTTCTCAAGTTTTCCGTGGGACAGGAATAGAGAAAGAGTTCAAATGAGCGGTTCAGAGTTGAATAAGCAGACAGCAACCGAAGGCATCACAGGAAGTGCTGGGTGAGCCTTCCTCTTTGGGTAGGCTGTTTCTGCATGTGACCCTTCCACAGAGGCCAGTTCATGCCTCTCGCAGCAGAGGAAGCCGGACTGCTCACACAACGACTGGGGATCTCACACCCATTGCTCTAAAGCAGTACTGTGGCCCTCTCTGGGCAATACAATCTATCCCATGCATTTACTTACTTATATTTTCCCCAGCTCTTCTTAATATATGCAGCAACAACAAAATGATATCTACCTGAATGCATAATTCTATATTTCGGTTCTACTGTAAGTAGAAGTCTTTTAGCCATTTTCCATATTTTAAGTTCTATGAAACAAACAGATACTCATGATGATATTCGCAACTGCTTTCCCAGGAGATACTGGCAGAGTTATCGAATACTGTGTTCAAAACATATTGATGCTAATGAAGCTGGAGGATGAGGGAGGAAGGACACGCCCCGGAAGAGAAGGGGGGTCAGAGTTGCTGTGAACTCTGTCTCTACTGTGGCTCTGATAAGGATATTTAATATTCATAGATCTTTGAGTTTGATCCTCCAGACTTATCTGATTGTTTCATCATAAAATTTTTGATGTTGTTCTTTCCTTCTGTAACTGAAGGAACTACATCACTATCTCTTTCACACAAGAAGCAACAATAAAGAGACAGAAGCTTATCCATTGTGAAAAACCAGGTTCAACATTAGCACCAGATCTGAGCTCCAAAACCACTGTTGTCAACAGTACAATGTTTTCAGATGATAGACTAAAATAACAAATTATTATATCTAGAAAAACATTACAGTAACTGTAACCTGATTGCAAACTTACATCAACTTCACTGACAGAGCCAATCATTAGTATATTTCAACTACCCCACTGATACAACTGATCCTGTCCATTCGTAGAGCTGTTTGCAGAATTGCAATCTAAAGCCTGCCGGCTGGTCCTTCTAGAAGTTTATGTTTCTATCTTCCACAGGGGACAGAATAAGCTAGACTGATGCAGTCAACCCCACCATATTTGTGCATACACAGGTAAGTATTCTCCCTGCACACATTTTTTTATTGCCCATCATCCTGAAATTAGCATATATTTTCATAGCATCTAATAATCACACAGTTATTATAATAAACTATTTGGAATATGCAATTGCCCATAATTACTACAGGCACTGTTCACTTTTAAAGGTGAAATTAACAGTTGTTATTGGTTGATTTCTTGACAGCAGCCATTCTTTCTAGAGTGAGATGGGATCTCAGTGTTGTTTTCATCTACATCTCTCAAATGACCAGTGATGTTGAACATTTTTTCGTGGTTTTTGCTGCTTTTACTTCTAAATCGGAAATTTAAAAGTCTGTTCATTTCAGATGCCCACTTTTCAAGTAGGATTTTTAAATTTGTGGGTCCTAATTTTTTAAGTTCTTTATATATCCTAGATAGTATGTCTGAGGAACAGCTAGCAAAAAATCCTTTTCTCACATTGTTGGAGAGCCTGTGGGGAGATAGAAATCCTTTCTCCACTGTTAGTAAGAATGTAGAGTGGTACAACCTACTGATTTAGCAATTATATGCTGTTCTTTCCCTCTTGTTTTTGAGATTCATTCCATCACCGTATAGTTCACCCTGTAGGCAATGCTACTGTCTTATTTGAACTCCTTCTTAAAATTATAATTCAGAAGTTTACCCAATATGATTATGCAATACTCAGTTATGTTGATATTTTCTAGGGAAAAAAATAGTTATCAAAATGAGCCAAATGGGGAAAGGGAAAAATTTGAATAGGCCATTGATCAACAAGGAGTTTGCAAAAATATCAGTTATTTTCAAAAGAGACAACAAAGTGAGTAATGTTTTACTGATGACTTCTTCAGAGCTCCAAAATCATGCAATGTTTTGTTGTAAAAACTCTTCTGTGTTTCATAAGTGCACAACTGTTCTCTGCAAGAGATATGTTGTTTTTTTAAAGAATATGGTACAGACATTCATCAGAAATCAGGTGACTGGAGTCAGAAAGACTTATTTTGAATACTTCTGACTTCTCATGTCAGTAAATACCAGGAGTTAACATAGTCACTGCTCTATTGGACAGAGGCCAATTCTGGGGCATAAAATAGAAATAAAAATACAGTTAGAAATAAAATAATTAAAGGAATTATTACTTATTAGGGTCTATCTTTTTAAAAATCCAACTGTAAATTCCTTAAAATGATCATGGACTAGAAAGGTCATTAAATTATATAATAAATAACTATAAATAATTGTTATACTTCATAAGTTAGCAATTTTGAAAGTATTTCATTGTTATGCACAACAAAACAGAAAGATTTACATCTAACAAACTGTAAAAGACACAGCAAAATTTATGTTAATATAAGAATGGAAATAAAATGTTAAGAACTGACAAAGGGAACAACGTATCTATTATCTAAGTATGGAAGCACAGACACAAATACACCTAAGAGTTTAATATGAGAGAGCAAACATAAAAATCAATGATCAAGCGATAACACACCAATAAATAGGTTTTATGAGAAAGCTACTGGAAAATTAGCAAGTTAGACCCTCATCTTTGTAATGAGCTCTTCCTACCAGATATCTCTTCAGCTCAAAATACCTTGTCTGGCAATTACTCTTCCCCAAATTCTTTATTAAGGAATCTGACCACTGAGAATGGGCTTTTTAGCACCCAGCCTTTATTCAACATGATCTTGTCTTAAGATAATAGTCAGCACCATATCCAAATAAGAAAAAGAGCCATTTTACTGGGAACTTGAGTTGGAAAAGAAAGTCAGATTTAGTTTTTCTCCGATGAGTAAATGGGTCCCACAAGGACAAGGAAGCTATGAAAACAAGTGAGACAATTAAGAAAATATGATGAGAACAAAAGCCAAGGAGAAAGGAGCAGAGACAGGATCCCAAAGGCAGATCCGTCCTCTGCTTCTGCATTTCGCCAAAGCATGGGTGGATCTAGAATTATGGGTTTCAGGAAATTCCCCCGTCTATTCATAGCATGCCCCCCCCCACACTCTGCATTGGGGACAGTGCCAGAGTTCTTCTGATTTGTGCAAAGTTCTTAATAAAATTATTTTACCTATCAGAATAAAGTATAGGTTAAATTTTTAATGAAGCATAAGGCAAATATGAAAATATCAGTGAACATTTTAATTCAATTTAGAAAGGTGAACATTCTAATAGTAAGATCCCTGTGACAATAAAAATGAAAGCTGCACACTTAGAATTCCACACATTCACTACTTCAATTTATAAACAAAGGGGAAACAGTTAAAATCCCCACACCTGATATGATACAAACATGCAAGTATTATCTTTCTTTTTAAAGCAAAAGAGAACTCTTTAAAGAGCAGAGAAACATAGAGATATCCTCCAAGTTAAATGCAGGGAATGGTCATGAATAGACAAATCACAGAAAAGGTGTAAAAGATCTTTAACATGTGAAAAAAATCTAGAATTGTAAAGGAGTATTTTCACACATGAAATGGATGTTATTTGTGTTGCTACTACTACATAGATACAAGTGCTACATAGGTGGTTGTCTAGAAATGTCTAGACATTAATTGTGCAACGTAGGAAATGACAGTTACTTTTCCCACTACTGAGACAAAAAACTACCACCAAAAGTTACTTAGTTCACAATTTGTAGAGGTTTTAATCCATGAGCAACTGCTTCCAAGGCAGGGCTGCATGGCAGAGGGACCTCACACAGGAGAAATAGCTCATGGCAGGCAGAAGGCAGAATGGCATCAAGCACCAGGCAGCAAGTGACAAGTGGCAGTGTTCTTTCTGCCCATTATAATTTTTTTTCCAGCCTACACACTGCTAGTGCTGCCAGCGCTCACACCCAGAGTGGGGGTGGGGCACCTTTAACCCTACCCAGAAATATGCCAAATCAAGAAATGGAGTTATTTAGTAATCACTTGCTCTTGATCTCAACACCGCACACCCCAGGCCCAGCCTACTCAGAAAAACTCACCTAGCCCTGCATGAGGCTTTGAGGGCTAGACACACAACATGCACATTCCATAAATAATACATTGCATACTATAAATAATTCATAAAGTATAGTGTGTGTGTGTATATATATATATAAAACAGCCCTATATATACACTATTTTATAGTATATGTACTATTTGTATATAGTACACACATATATATTCCTATTTACATAGGAATATTCCTATTTACATAGGAATATATATATGTGGAATATATATATATGTGTCTGTGTGTGTGTGTATGTGTGTGTGTGGAACACCATAAGATAGGATGAAATCTATATACATAGTATAATCCCTATTTATTTATTTGCCTGGACAATAAAATTTGAGGAAATAGCATCCAGTGATAATCTAGTGCTGTAGAATTTAAAGTGTTTTCTTACCTAATACAACAAGGGTTTTAGGTGAAAACTCTGTTGAAAGGGACCTGTTTGACAGGAAGTTGCTCAGTACCTGTTGTGCTTCGAAGCGTGAAGTCATGAAACACGAGTGCAGGTGGCCCTCGGAATCACATAGCGCAGAACATCACTCGGTCTTCGAAATTTCACATCTACCTCAGTAAAATGGGAGTAATGTTAACTGCACACTTTCACATGATCATATGAAGGTTCAATGCTACCGTTGGCTATAAAACCGTTTTTCAGCGTTAGCAGCTTGTCCAGGCATTTCTCCTTATTAGCATGAGTAAGCCCCAACATAAGCACTTAATAGTTTCTTGTTTTTCTTTGGATCTGGCATCTAAAGCTTATAACTAGGCACAGAGATACCTTGTTTTGTGCTGAATGAGGTAAGCCCCAATGATTGTACACATTCTTGCATCAGGCACGGAGAAAGCACTCAGCTAACCAAACTCTCTGCCCACTTCTGACAATCTCTGTTCCTTCATCTGTAACACTTACATGATATAAAGTAAAGTTGGACAGCAACACGTAGAAGTTTTCCAAGATGCCTCTCCACCTTTCCGTGTGGATTTTTCTGGACTACATCTCTGTCACAGAGCAGGGGGTGAGTGGGTCCCTCGTGAAGACGTGGGGCGAATGACGGCACGCGCTGCTGCTGCTGACCCTGTGTACGCAGGGCTGGGGCCCCCCGGGAGGCAGGGCCCCCCCTCACCCCTCTGCCCAACAGCTTCACTAAACAGAGAAGTCTACGCAGCTGTGGGTTTCAGACGGAGTCCAAGTGAGGCCTGTGCGCTCCCCTGCCGCATTACTCCGGCGGCCAAATGTACAAGTTTACCTCAATAAACTTTGAGTCAAGAATGATGCAGTAAAACTACTTGAGAAAGGGGTATGTTGTACGGAGTGCAGGAGCTGTGACTTTCTTCTCCCATAAAATTCCAACAACCCAGAGAGTGCTGGGAACCCTTATCTTGTCTTCCACTGCAACCGCTGGGGACAGTGTAAGAAGGCAGGCTCACCAGAGCCAGGCTCGCTTGCTCTGCCTTGGCCCTGCGGCGATCCTTCAGCGCTCGAGACAAGAGCTTGTTTCTTTACCTGAATTACTAGGGGCTGCTGGAGTCTTGGGCAGCTGAGGACCCAGCCTGTCCCCACAGGGTAGGAATGTATTAACTACCCTATAAAAGTTATTTTTAACATTTTATTTCAGGAACAGCAGCTAGAGAACAAAGAAAAGGAAGGTGAAACACAATTCGTTTATACCCAGTTCTTCTAAAGCCAATCTCTTATAGCCTTGTATGGGAATTTCATCCATGGAAATGGCTAAATGTAACCTCCAAACTGGAAACCGGAAAATCCAAAGATAAACAACAGGAAATATTTAGCAACTTTGTTCAAAAAAATCCTTATAGTTGTCCTAATTAATTATACTAGGGAAATTTTAATTGAATTCAGGGGTAATAACAAAAAAAGTAAAGAGATGTTAAAATATCATTACATATAATGAGCTTGCCACCAGTTGATAACTGTTTCTGATCAACACACTATAAATATTAGCAGTGGGGGATTTTGCAGTATTCTCTGTTCTTTGAGCGGGAGTTACCATTTGAGTGACTGGGAAAAAGAAATTTAGCAAAATTCAAAGTCATACAATAAATAAATAAAAATAAATAAATATTGACCCAGTACATGCATTGTTAATCCTGAATTATGTTAAAATGAATCCTAATCTCTGTTGCTACTTTAACAATTCTTCATTTGAAATATATAATCACTATATCAGTTTGGTTTTGTATTTAAGAAAGCAAGGAGGTCCAGAGAATATGATAGGTATTGTGAAAACATGAAAGGCTTTTGTGGGGAATGCATCCTATCCATCAAGAGCTTTTAAGAATGATGTCCTGAAGATTATGTTGAAGGACAATTCTGACAGAGGATGGGGTAACAGCACAAGCAAGAAGTGAGAACACAGGGTGTGCATTCAGACATCACAAGTATTTCAGAAATCAGAAGCATGAGGTGAGCATTACAAGGAAAAAGGGGTCCAGCCCTGCCCTGTACTTGCTAACTATTTAAGCATTAGCAAGTTACATGACTGCTCCAAACCTCTTTCTTTCTGCTTGAAACTAAGCTCAGACTAAGTGTGGCACGCGAGTGAGCCCACCACATGACATACCTGCCGTGGTAACTAGCATAGAAAAGACACTCAATAAAACTTAAAGCAAAGGGGGAATAAAAAAGAGTAGAGGAAGTAAAAAGAATCATAGAAAGGAAAGAAGGAGAGGAGAAGAGGAAAAAAAGGAAATGAAGAGAGGAGAAAAGATGGGGAAAGAAAGCAAAGCAAAGATTTTTGACAGGCTTGGAGGTAAACATATATTGGGATTTTGTTAGTGTGTATTACTTATTCAGAATAACAAGTTTCATTTCAACATATTCATACATCCGTATAGCACCTTGTCTGCACGACACGTCTTTCTTTCCTCCTCTTCCCTATAGTCTCCCTTCTACTTTCATGATATTATTTTTCTTCAGATTCTACATGTGCAACATGCCATATTTGTCTTGAGTCTGCCTTATTTCACTTTACATGATGTGCTCCAATTAGTTCCATCAATTTTCCCATGAAAGATAAGATTTCATTCTTGTTTTTAATCGTTAATTAACTTTGGATTGTGTATATATACCACATAATTATATATATATATATATATATACACACACACACACATTTGTATACAAGCACCAGACAAGAAGGTAAACAAATACCTTAAACTAAACACAGTAGAAAACAAAACTTCAGGACAAGCTAATTTATATATTGCAATAAAACAAGAAAAAGACATATAAGGTCAAATGATACAATGAAATAAGGATAGGATATTGGTTCAGATGTGGATCTCTGCAAGATCTGTTTGACTTTGAAAAACATTCTAGAATGTCTTCAGTGGAGAAATCTCCCTCACAGAATTAATCTGAAGATAAAAATGCTATGTACAAAATCATGCAGCATCATGTTTGCATATAAATGATCATGAATGACTACTAGGTTTCCTCTTCACTGTCTTGCTTTCTTCCTTTAGAGGAAGAAAGGAATGTAATGAATTTAGAAGGAAAACAAGCACTACACCATCTGACAAGAAACCTAATCAATGTAACTGTAAGGTAAAGAAAACAAAGCTCTGTAGTAATGTGTGAGGTCCATCATTGTACTATATTATGCAGTCTGTTGGTGCTCAGACATCAATCAGTAGGTTACTTTGGGTGAGTTAAAACATGGGTTATTGCGGGCCCAGCAGCCCCGGGCCCGCCGTGGCGTGAGCCCAGTGGACTGGGGAACTTGCGGCGGACGGACCGGACCCAGCAGCCCCGGGCCCGCCGTGCCGTGAGCCCAGCGGACTGGGGAACTTGCGGCGGACGGACCGGACCCAGCAGCCCCGGGCCCGCCGTGCCGTGAGTCCAGCGGACTGGGGAGCTTGCGGCGGGCGGACCGGACCGAGCAACTCCGAGCCCACCGTGCCATGCTTCCGGCGAACTGAGTGAGCAGCACGCGGACCCGGCTGCAGGGTGCAGGCCATTTCCAGTGGACTGAAGGCCGCCCAGCAGCACA
>PVIC010049507.1:0-13096 GCA_004025085.1 Thryonomys swinderianus | reverse complement strand
CAGCAATCCTCTTGTCTCTGCCTCCCGAGTGCTGGGATTACAGGCGTGAGCCACCACGCCCAGCATTGTGGTATGCGGTGTTGATTGTTGGTGGGCATGAGTCTCCACGCCCAGCATTGTATGTGGTTTTCGGGGATCGAACTCAGGACCTTGCGCTTGCGAGGCAGGCGCCGGAACCACTGAGCTAACCCTCCGGCCCCCTCAGAACATTCTTAAAAATAATTGTTATTATCACCACTGTCCATGGTGAAGATCAGGTTAGATCTGGCTGACTCTGAAGTGACTTAAGCCTATTACAAATACTCAGGAAACCAAGTTACTACATATTTAGTCATAAACACAGGATGTAAAATGCCAAGGGGTTCACACGACTAGCAGTACCAAAGGAAAGTAATTTGCTGAGTCATCCTCAAATTGAAAGACACAGACAGCTGTACAGAAAGCTTATTATAGGACAAAGCTGTCAAAGGCTCTTTTTACAGTTTTGGTGTGCTCGCTTCGGCAGCACATATACTACAGTTTTGGTGAAGTTACAAGGGTATTGTATCTAATGGTGAAGTGAGTATATTAAACACTGAAAAAAAGAATGTACAGTCAAATTAAGACTTCAACAGTTTGTTAGAACAAAAGCCAAACTACATGCATAGCAACAGCAGAAAATTTATTTAGGGAAAGATATTCATAATATAAAAATATTCTACAAAAGATATTTATATAAAAAGTTATAATTTATAATTTTTTTTTTTTTTTTGCTTTTTGAGACAGGGTCTTGTGTTGTAGTTCAGGCTGGCCCTGAGCACACTATGGTGCCCAGGCAAGCCGCCCCAAACTCAGCAATCCTCCTGTCTCTGCCTCCCAAGTGCTGGGATTACAGGCGTGAGCCACCACATCTGGCATTGTGGTATGTGGTGTTGATTGTTGGTGGGTGTGTCTCCACGCCCAGCATTATATGTGGTTACCGGGGATCGAACTCAGGTCCTTGCGCTTGCGAGGCAGGCGCCAGAACCACGAGCTAACCCTCCGGCCCCCTACAATTTATAACTTTTAACTGAATACAATTATACATATAATTAAATGTAGATATATTTTATTCATAAGTGGAAAGATTTAATACCCCGAAGAAGTTCCTCTTTCTAAATTAATCTATAAATTCACTACAATGCAAATCAAAGTCCTAGTAGGAATTTTCTTTTAAGAACTTGACAAGCTCCTTCTAACATTAATGGCCAAAAGCTAGAGGTGTAGCTCTAGAGTAAAGCACTTGCCTAGTGGACATAAAGTCTTGAGTTCTAGCTCCAGCACCCCAATAACAGCCGCAAAAGTTAGTATGTAAGACCTAAAGATAGCAAATTTTTAAGAGCAAAGTCAAGAAAATCAGGATACCAGATATGAGAATAATGATAGTAATTAAGGCACTGTAGTATGTATTTGTGAAGGAACAAGAATCTCACCAACATCTTATTTATTTACAACTCCATGAAGATATTTCCCTTATGCCAAACAGAACCTTTCCATGGTCTTAGTCTTGCCAACTGTTCTACTCATTCTCTAAACACAACAGCTGGAAGGCAGAGGACAAGATGTTCTTTTTACCTTTGTCACTATCCTCCTTACAGCTCATCCCAATTTCCTAACCATACAAAATCTTTTCCTGTTTAAGGTAGTATAATCTAATCCACCAGAAACTTCGTGGGATATCACAGATCAATTGCCAGTGTGAGATTAAAGAGAAAGACTGTTCATAATCAGTGATCTCCTTATATAGAGTACTCTATGAAGTTCTACTCAGTGAAACAAAATAAAGATATACCAGTAAAATAAGCAACTTCAAGCATTGTAGGGGAAAGAAATGGTCAAAAGTAGAAGTGAGAGCTGCGCCTGGTGGCTCACGCCAGTAATCCCAGCATTCATTGGGCAGAGGCAGGAGGATTGCTGAGTTTGAGGCTTGCCTGGGCTACATAGTGAGGTCAGGGCCAGCCTGAACTACAAAGCGAGACCCTGTCTCAAAAAAAAAAAAAAAAAAAAGAAATTATTGAGAGGTATTTTGGCTCAATTTCTGCTTCATATACAGAATTTAGAACCTATCCTTTGCTTACCATCTTTTTTCTTTTGCATCTTAATTATATTAAGCATACTGAAAGTAGCAATCCAAGGTACCAGAAGTACAGATAATCATTTCAAGCACAGGAAATAACTCAGCATGGCAGAAGTATGTGAAGACCAGAGAAAAATCGGAACAAGAGTAGAGACAGAACTACTGTGACCTTGCAGACCTGCAGAATACAATGTTGTGTACTGTAGTAAAAGACCTGTGACATGAACTCATTTCTTACGAAAGTAATGAAAAACTTAAATGAAAATACTTTGCATTTTACTTAAATGAAAATAATTCAATGTAATAATATAATGCTTTTTTAAAAACAAGCAAACAAAGAAACCCAGAACCCTGGAACATTACTTTGCAATTTTTTTTTAAAGTTGAAACAGAGTCTCATTTTGTAGTTCAGGCTGGCCCTGAGCTCACTATGTAGCCCAGGCAAGCCTCGAATTCAGCAATCCTCCTGCCTCTGCCTCCCGAGTGCTAGGATTATAGGCATGGGCACCATGCCTGGCTACTTTGCAATTTTTGTTAAATGTAGTGACCAATCATTTCCCTCAGGATCATTTTTAAGATTAAGACAGAAATTATAATACTGTTTTTATTATAGGTAGAAAAGCCAGCTAGACATATGTAGGCAGATAGATAGGGCCGACTCTTGAAAGACTTGCAAAAAGGACATCCTCAAAGGTCAACACCATCAATAAGAGACTACACTTCCAGATAGCAGTGACCAACAGACCTCATTCTCCCAGGATGAAATGTCAAAATCCAGACCCAGCCACTCCCTGGGATGCAACAACTGCAAATTCCCCAGACAGCGGGACAGGACTTTGAACCACTTGGAGGAGTCTCCTGACAAGCAAGACCCTCTAGGGCTTGATTTCTCATTGGACCCTATTCAATCAAAGTTGCTAAAGTAACTATGCTTGTCATTTACCCATTGGTTAGGCATGGTTTGCCCATTTCTTTCAAATCTTATTGGAAGCCCCTACTGTACTCATTGGTCAATTATAACCCATCTAGCTTTTTTGAATCTTACTGGTAGCCCCTATTTCAGACCCACCTCATCTCGTGGCTTTGCTCCATAAAAGCCCTCTAAAAAAGTGAGGTAGGGGGGTTACCCACTTTCCGGGTTCCCCCTTCTGTCTCTCTTAAGGCAGAAGCTTTCTCTCTCAATAAAATTTTCCTACTCAAACCTCCATCGTTCCTATAATTCATTCTTTGATTTTTGCATTTCAGGGGGAGAGTTAGGCCTTAACTCTCCTGCGTCGTTTTCACATGAAAATGTTCTGTAACATATAAAATACATTTAAGCTGTATTTTGAAATTCTAGTTTTAAAACTAAATACACCTAATGATTTTAAATTTCAGACTGTTATTTCATAACATTTTATTATCTTCTGGCTAAAGTTTCTCTACAATTGTATTTTTATACTCAATTCCAGGCAAGATATAAATGATACAGCCAACAACAACAGGAGCATTTATCAACTAGGCAAAAACCAACACAATCTTTTGGACTGATTTCTATTTGTTAAATAACAAATGGTTTAATTCTCCAACTGTTTAAATCTCCAATTCACAATCCAGAACAATGACTTCATTAAACAGAAATCTAGACAAGCAATCATTTGAATCAGAAATAAGCCTTTAAAGAAAATTCTTTAGAAGCCTAGGGACAAACCTAATAAACATAATGTACAAAACAGTACCACTTACCACTAGCTTCTGTTTCTAAAAAGATCCTTCAAATTTGAAACCACTGAAATGTATCCTAATGATTGATTCATAGAGCAGATGGCAATTTATTTACAGAGTGAAAAGTCTGCCCGACCCGGCAGAGTGAGCCTCTGAAGGTGCAGTTATGGAGCAAAGGCCCAACTGCAGGGGTCTGAGACCAACAATGAGCAGGACTCTACCCATACCTTCAGCACAACAAATCAACCTTTTTCTAATTTTATGTGTAATTTTTAAACAAAAATGTATCTAGCTTCCTCCATTTCCAGAACTAAATTATACTTTTGTCAGTTTCTCAGGCCACAGTGATCTATTTACATAGAATATAACTGTTTCCTGAGTCGTGTGGTGCTGCTTCCTTTCTACTCCTACAACATCAATATCTCTATTTGTTTTTACTGAAAAAATTTGAACCTTGTAAGAAAGACCATGTCACCAGGTCACAGACGGGATAGTGGACTTGGTATGGTGATGTGATCTGACCAAACTCACTTCTCACCACAGAGCTCTTCCTACACTACCTCACAGCTACTCAATCAAACCTAAGTAACAGAATTCACTACAGTTTCTTCCTATCATTTTCGTAGCAACAAAACAAATCTATCAGGCGGGGATTTAGCTCAGTGACCAATGCCTTACAAGCACAAGGTTCTGAGTTCGATCTCAGGTATTGCAAAAAAAAAAAAAAAAAAAAAGAAAATCTATCATAGGTAAACCAAATGTAAAGAACATATGTGGGCGGAGCTGTAGGGGTGCTGCCTAGTATGCGGGCAATTTCTCCTTTTACTCATCTCCATATATGCAGACGCCATCTACATAAAAACTAACAACACATCTGTTCATTCTTCCAGTTAGCTGCAGTATGGACATGGGCACTTAACCTATGTTCTGAAGCTATGATGTCCCCACCAAGGACTCTACAAGAATTAGCAACAGTAGGAACAGCAAAGGCTAAATTTGGGCAGCAGGAGGAAGCAGCAAAATTAAGATTCCACCAGTAGCAGGGAAGGAGCTTGAAACCACATTGTTTCTCTCCATACTGGCTTGATGCTATCATTGCAGCCCACAATTACTGCAATTAAAAACCATATGTTGGGCTGGAGATTCAGCTCAGTGGTTCCGGCGCCTGCCTCGCAAGCACAAGGTCCTGAGTTCAATTCCCAGTAACTACATACAATGCTAGGCGTGATGAACCACGCCCACCAGCAATCAATACCACATATCACAGTGCGGGCATGGTAGCTCATGCCTGTAATCCCAGCACTTGGGAGGCAGAAACAGGGGGATTGCTGAGTTCCAGGTTTGCCTGGGCTACATAGCAAGCTCAGAGCCAGCCTTAACTACAAAGCGAGACCCTGTCTTAAAAAAAAAAAACATAGCTCATTCAATAAATAAGTAACATTAAACAGACATACTTCATCAAATGTTTTTACTTCAGTATTTGATTGTCCTTTTACATAATATGTCCTTATGGTCTTAAGTGACACTATTTGATACCTAATAGTATTCTCTAGCAACAATAAAGAAAAGAAAGACTTGAAACAGGTCTGTTTACCTTTTCAAAATAATACAATCAAATATAATAATAGTCATTCAATGATCATCTTAGGTTCAAAATAAAATGTGATTAAGAATTATTACCTGTCGGGTATACCCAGCCTCTTGACACTTCTATAAACAGAAAGAGTATTTGCAACACGTCGATAATTAAACCAGAATCGGGATGTAGAAACCTAAAATATCAAAACAAAAATATACCTTTTATAAATCAAAATATGCTGTGGAATTATGTTTCTTGAACTATGACATAGAAATACCATTGCAGTTTTAGATTTAAAACAGTAAACAACATAAATAATTATCAACAAAATCAATCTCTATACAGAGAAAACTTCATAACGAATATTAAATTCAAGAAACACCTTCAGAGAAAACAAACTGAGGGGGAGCATTTAACCAAATATTGGGCCAATTTAGTTACTCTCAATTTCTGTGATCCTATAATGATCTTATTTCTAAAAAGTTATATTCTTTAGAATCAAAGACAATGCCCATAAACTAGAGAAGAAAACTAGCTACTCTGAATTATATAATATCCATTTCAGTACTGTTTTCTTAGCGATGAGAAATATAAAACACAGACTACAGCATAACGTATAAAACAGCTTTATATGTAATTAAAAATAAACTATAAAGCTACTGAATTGAGCAGAAAACTAGCAACAATTTTAACCAAATTTTACACTAAAAAAAGATAGGTAAAAGTACTATCACTGGCACTACGAAAATCTAACTCTCTGCTTTAAAAATCAATTTCCTGGAGCTGGGCGTGGCGGCTCCCGCCTATAATCCTAGCACTCGGGAGGCAGAGACAGGAGCATTGCTGAGTTCGAGGCTTGCCTGGGCTACATAGTGAGCTCAGAGCCAGCCTGAACTACAAAGTGAGACCCTGTCTTAAAAAAAAAAAAAAATCAGTTTCCTGGAAAACTCTTAGGTAAACAGAATTTGAGGTCAGTAGTAGGATGTCCCTTCTTCTAACTGCCTGTGTCCCAGTAGAATGACAACTTTGAGATGATATAAATGATCTACCCCTCCCAAAAAAAAGGAACTACATGATTTTTTTTATTAAAGTGAGTCTTCATCCTAGAATCTAATAAGGAAAAGCTTAAAATTTGAAGCCACATAAAAATATAAAACTTCATATATCAAAAATAGCATAAATCCTAACAAGGGAAAAACTAAAAAAAAAATAAATAAGTCCGATTATCTTAGTAAGTCAACAGAAAGAAAGGATTAAGTTTAAATTGAGAAAGGGTAAGAATAAGTACATCATAATAGAAGTGTTACAAAGGGACAACAAAGCCAGGTGTGGTGGTGCAGACCTGTTATCTCAGAAATTTGGGGGGGCTGAGCTAGGGCTCTACCAAGTTCAGGCCCAGCCTAGGCAACTTAACAGCACACTGTAAAATAAAATCAAACAGGGCTGGAAGGTTAGCTCAGTGGTTCCAGGGCTTGCCTTGCAAGCACAAGGCCTGGAGTTGGATCTCCCCTTAAGCACATACAATGCTGGGCGTGGACTCACATGCACCAGCAATTAATACCACATACCACAGGGCAGGGTGTGGTGGCTCACACCTGTAATCCCAGCACTCAGGAGGCAGAAACAGGAGGATTGCTGAGTTCCAGGCTTGCTTGGGCTACATAGTGAGCTCAGAGTCAACCTGAATTACACAGTGAGACCCTGTCTCAAGAAAAAAAAAAAAAAAATCAAACAGGACTGTTAAACTCTTAAAATTATTCTCTCAATCCCAGCCATACTTTGAAAACTATGTATCAGATTGGTACATATAAAAAGTCTGACAATTCATCATATTGTCAAAGGTATGGGGAAATAAGGAAAGTATTCATAGCTTACTGATCAATGTATGTTAATGGAAACCTTTGAAGACAATAATTTGTAATACATATCAAATTTGAAAGAGTAGCTGTCTTTTTTCATTTACCCCAAAAAGTATGCAAACATATGTGCTCTATGGTTTTCACTGTAGCACTGCCCAAATTAGCAAAAATTAAAATAAAAATGCTGGAAGCCAGGCCATTGCCAAAAAATGTAGTAAAAAAATCTGCACGTTCCCTAACTAGAAACAGATAAAGAAAAAAACAATTTAGCCGGACGTGGTGGCTCACGCCTGTAATCCCAGCACTCGGGAGGCAGAGACAGGAGGATTGCTGAGTTCGAGGCTTGCCTGGGCACCATAGTGAGCTCAGGGCCAGCCTGAACTACAAAGCAAGACCCTGTCTCAAAAAGCAAAAAAAAAAAAAAAAACAAACAATTTATATCTGAATTAATCCTGCCAAGTAGGGAAAAGTCAGGAAAAAAACAAAACAGGGCAATAAGCCTATTAGGCTTGCAACAATGTAAATTAAAATAGAAATTTAATTTACTGCCCAGAAGTCATGAAAGAATTAATAATACATGATTGACTTGAATTTAGAAAAAGAAACAGTTTTTGGGGAGAGTGATCATGCTCTGTGACTTTGTATTTTTATGTGTAGGAATTTATATTAAAGAGCAAATTAAACAAGTTCACAAAAATCTATGTGTTACATTCAAAACAGTCATGACTAAAAGAATTAAAAAGTTCTGAATCCAAATTTCAGGAACGTCAGATTATGGTACAATCATAATACAGAAAATACTCTTGTGGAAAATATTATATAGCTATACCTCTACCAGTAGGAAAAGAATCTCAAGACATCCTAAGGCACTACAAAACAGCAGGTATAATTATCCCAGGTGAATAAAATCACATGTCAAGCTTTATAACTTTGTCCTTTATATAGAGACAGTGGGTTAACAAAATATGGATTTTAGAATGTGAGACTTTAAGACATTTCCTTCTGTCTTTTTTTGTTTTCTATTGTTTTGTTTTGTTTTTTAAGACAGGGTCTTGCTTTGTACTTCAGGCTGGTTCTGAGCTCACTATGTAGTCCAGGCAAGCCTCTAACTCAGCAATCCTCCTGTCTCTGCCTCCCGAGTGCTGGGATTATAGGCGTGAGCCACCACGCCCAGCACTGTGGTATGTGGTATGTGGTATGTGGTATGTGGTATGTGGTATTGATTGCTGGTGGGTGTGAGTCTCCACACCCAGCATTGTATGTGGTTACCAGGATCAAACTCAGGACCTTGCGATTGCAAGGCAGGCGCCAGAACCACTCAGCTAATCCTCTGGCCCTCCTTCTGTCTTTTTTTAATGAAGTGAAATTCACTTTAGATTAATCTGTCTTCTTTTGAAACTTCCTGCATAATTTGGATTTCCTACAATTATAATTTGTTATTTTTATAAGCAGAAAAAAGAATTACAAGTTAATCACCTTAAATAAAACTTATAAACTAAGACAAAATATAAATAAGATATAATTACTCATTTACATTAAATAGTTCTACATTTTACATGTTTTATTTAACAACGGTACCCCTAATTTACCATTATATTTATGTATTAAATTTGTTGTTTTATTTTGAGACAGGATCTTACTACGTATTCCAGGATGGCCTTGGGCTCTCTATGTGGCCCAGGTTGGCCTCAAACCCATGACAATCCTCCTGTCTCAGCTTCCCAAAGAGGGGAACTGCTAACATGCACCACCACACTCAGCTCTTATTTGTATTTATAGAGTGCCACTTGACAAATAAATAAAGGGAAAAGAATATTGTTAAAATTTCACACCTTGATGGTCAACTTAAAATATAGCCAAATCAAAGTAAAGAATATATGTTAAAAATATAATGAAACAATTTTTTTTTTTTTTTTTTGAGACAGGGTCTCACTTTGTAGTTCAGGCTGGCTCTGAGCTCACTATGTAGCCCAGGCAAGCCGCCTCAAACTCAGCAATCCTCCTGGCTCTGCCTCCTGAGCACTGGGATTACAGCCACCACGCCTGGCACTGTGGTATGTGGTACTGATTGCTGGTGGCCTTGAGTCACCACGCCCAGCATTCTATGTGGTTACGGGGATCAAACTCAGGACCTTGCGCTTGCGAGGCAGGTGCCGGAACCACTCAGCTAAATCTCCGGCCCAACAAAACAAATTTTATACAAACATTTGATTCATGTAAAATTTTTCAGGTACATATCTAATATAAGCAACAAGATATATTTTAAAATATACTTACCAAAACAGCCCAGTTATTTGTAAGGCCACTTCTAAAAACTTGGTCTGCTTGATTCTATAGTAAAATAAAAACAAAATGATTAAGAAAAAGCCACACTTTCCCAAAATAAAGGCAGATAAAGGACAAGAGTCACATAAATTAATTTGTTTATAAAGATACTAGTATTTGATCTTATAAACAAATAATCAAACTTAAAGATACAATATTGTAAGAAAAAAAGAAGAAAGAAAAGAAAGACTAACTAGAAAATCAGAGATGCTGGTTTCCATCTTTAATCGTGAAACCATGAGTAACCAGAGCAGCCCTAACTGAAGTTTGGTACAGCACTTCCTACTATCTATCTCACAGAACCCAGGAATAGTGAATGCCTAACAATTGCACAGTTATTTTAATTTTTTGACTAACTAGAAAATTTCAGGAAATATGAAAAATTTTTATATTCAGATGTGTCTCCCTCCCCTTCAAGCCATTCTCAGTAGCTGCCTAGACATTGAAGAAAGAAACATGTTATAGTGAGTAAAGTACTGATTCAGGATACTTGAGCTACAGTCCAGCTGGGGTAAGCCACTTAGCTCTTCAGACTTGCCTTCTCATGTAGAAAAATGAGACTTGACCCAACAATCTCTAATGTAGTTCCCAGCAAAATCCCTTTGTCATTAGGGCTTCAGTGAAAAATTTGAGAGGGTAAAGCTCTTTTGTTTATCTAGAAGTCACAGTCACTGTAAAGTTACTCATTTTCATATCATTAATGGATCATCTACTATGTGTCAGGTACCAAGTAATGTACTGCTATTCAAATATCCATTTCCCTCAAGAAGTCCAGAGTTTAGTAAGTATGACAAACATGCAAACACATTTTATTAATACATACAATTAATTCATCACATTCAGTGGATATATGGGGTACTCATTGTCCTAATTGGTCAGAATACTAAGATGACAAAAATAGTCATAATATCTGCCTTCAAAGAGGTTTCTACTAGACATACATTAAGCAAATAAGAACACCTTATGAATCCTGTAATAGAAATGCACACAGCATTTTTTTAAAAGTATAATAGGGGGACCTGATTAGGTTGTTTTCCCTGAGAAATTGACATGTGAGTTGAGATACAAAAGACAAAAAAAGGAGGACGGAGAAAGTGTGGGCCAATGGCAGAACAGAAGGAGACATTTGAGAAATGGAAAGGAGTTTAGCGTAACTAGACATGCAAAACGGTGAATGAGAGCGCCAGAGATGCAGGCAAGGGGTCCTGTGAGTCACAATGAACAAACCATTCTTTATGTTTTGAGGAACATATAAGTGGTATGTACAGTGCAAATTTTGCATTTTACACAGTTACTGTGGCTGCAACTCTGAGAAGAGATTGGAAAAAATCATGACTTTGGGCAGGCCAGGTGGGGAACTAGTGTATCTTAAGTGAGAGATAACAGAGTAATAGTCAAAGAATACATGGTTTATAATGAATGCTCTATTAACTAAACGCACAAAGTATAATAAAGGCAAAGGGAAGATTCTAATAAAGACAGAAGAAACTCGAAGCATGAAGAAGCACAGTAGGTAGGTAACTACAAAAACAATAATGGTATCCAAAAATGAAGTTTGTAAAATAACCACTAGGATAAAGAACCATCAGAACTTCATGGTGAGTCTTTTTTCCACTGACAGCTTGAGGTTTGATGGTCAAATCTCAAAGTACTGAAAGTGGTGGGAGGAGAATACTAGAAAAGTAGCCAGGAACCAGATCATAATATTTAGAATTTATTCTATAACCAATGGAGAAACAAGTTGGATTCAATCAAAATAACTTGATGGTGCTTATATTTTATGAAGACTACCATTAATACGGGGGAGTATGGAAACCTACAGGAGACAATTCCAATGGTCTAGAAAAGAAATTATCAAAAGTATGGATTTAGCCAGTTAAACTGGAAAAGCATTTTTAACAGTCTAGAAGACGGAGTTTCATGATGTGGGATAAAGGCACGATATGATATAAAGCATTCATTTAAACTCCAGATTTCTGGATTATCCACAACACTTCTGGATCAGGAAATACGGGAGAAAAAGGCACGCTTCGTTTTTCATTGTTTAAGAGGATAGGTTAAGCAAAAGATAAAACTTCAGCCGAGGATTTAGCTCAAGTGGTACCAAGCCTACCTTGGAAACACAAGGACCTCAGTTCGATCCCCAGTTCCGGAAAAAAAAATAGATAAAACTTCAAAAGCGAATTTTCAAATGTCCGCGACTGTCTATCTAGGCTTCTTACCCAGCTGCATATGTGACTCTGAAAATAATGGTAAAGATGTAAATTACAGTACTGACCATTCATCCGGGCACAGGGTAGTGAAAGCGTTAGAAAGAACCAAATGTCCTGTGGCCATGTTTAAAATGAGGGGAATCCTGTCTCAAAAAGGAGTGGGTTGAGGAAGCCCAGGACAAAACACCGCACCCACCCCACCTCTAACAAGAGGTAAGAGGTGCTGCACCTCGGGGGTGCCCCTTCACCTGCTAGGAAGGACTGCACAGACGCAGGAGCAAAGGTTCAGGTCCTCGTCGGACTCCCAGGATTTGCTCCTTTTAATTAGTGTTCTAAAAGGCTGTCCCAGACCGACCTTGTACTAAAGCACCCGTCCCACAGCCAAGCCCAAGTCAGAGTGACGACAGCAGGAGGCTTCCCTCCGTGCTCACAGCCACGACACAGGCGTCTTCCCAGGGCTAAGTCGTCAAGAGCTTGACTCCTACCTCGATCTGACTGGCTGCTGCCGAAAGACAAGAGCAAGAACGCCGCCAGGGTAGCCGCAGAGAGGCTGAGAAAATAAGTAGCAGCCACGTACGCCGGCTTCAAACTTCCTGCACATGGAGGGGGCGGAGCGAGTGCCGTAAAGCAGCGCGGTGGGTCGTCGGGCGCTTCATTTCGCGACGCCGTCGCCACCTTCTGTAGCCCCGCCTCCCACCAGGTCTTAGAAATTAACATTTAATTTGGGGTTTCTAGGGTAGCGGGAAAACTAACTTTATAACCTAGACCGCATTTTCAATTTACGTATTGTAGAATAATGCTTTTAAGAAAAAGTTATTGAATGATAAGAGGAAAATCTATGACTTTAAAAAGCTATTTCCCGCGCCAGAGATTTAGCTCAGTGGTTCCAGCGCCTGCCTCTTGCAAGCGCCAAATCCGGAGTTCGATCCTGGTACAATGCTGAGCGTGGTGACTCACGCCCACCAGCAATCAATACCACATACCACAGTGCGGGGCGTGGTGGCTGACGCCAGTAATCCCAGCACTCGGGAGGCAGAGGCAGGAGGATTGCTGAGTTCCAGGCTTGCCTGGGCTACACAGTGAGCTCAGGGCCAGCCTGAACTACAAAGTGAGACCCTGTCTCAAAAAGAAAAAAAAAAAAAAAGAAGCTATTTGTCTTTTTGCATAGGGCTAGCAGTTCCTTGAATGGCAAGATGTGGTGGGGAAAACAAACTTTTGTCACAAAAGATGGTAAATTTAGAGTGGAAATATAGGTAGGTGCTGCAACTTAGACTCTGGATCTTTTTTTTTTTTTTTTTTTGAGACAGGGTCTCGCTTTGTA
>PVIC010049506.1:0-13142 GCA_004025085.1 Thryonomys swinderianus | reverse complement strand
TTCTTTCTTTCTTTCTTTCTTTCTTTCTTTCTTTCTTTCTTTCTTTCTTTCTTTCTTTCTTTCTTTCTTTCTTTCTTTCGACAGGGTCTCACTTTGCAGCTCAGGCTGGCCCTGAGCTCACTATGTAGCCCAGACAAGCCTTGAACACACAGTAATCCTCCTGCCTCTGCCTCCCGAGTGCTGGGATAACAGGCATGAACCGCCATGCCCAGCATTGTGGTATATGGTTCCAGGGAACCAATTTGGGAACTTGTGCTTTGCTAGGGAGATGCTAGAACCACTGAGGTAAATTCCTGGCCTTTTAAAATAAACAGTTATTTAAAGTTTGTGTACAGATTTAAAATATATATATATATTTATATAATATATATATAATTTAAATACACACACACACATATGTGTGTGTGTGTGTGTATGTATGTATGTATATATTGGGTCTCGCTTTGTAGTTCAGGCTGGTCCTCTCACTAACACCCAGGCAAGCCTCGCACTCAGCAATCCTCCTGCCTCTGCCTCCCGAGTGCTGGGATTACAGGCGTGAGCCACCACGTCCAGCACTGGGGTATGTGGTATTGATTGATGGTGGGTGTGAGTCACCACGCCCAGCATTGTATGTGGTTACTGGGGATCAAACACAGGATCTTGCGCTTGCGAGGCAGGCGCTGGAACCACTGAGCTAAATCTCCGGCCCTCGGAGATATTTCTTAATTTATTTGAAGGAGGAATATTTACAACACTTGAAACGTCTGCAGCTTATGTCTAATCACTTGGCTATAGGCAGCATCCAGCTGCCAGCTCTCTCTGGATGGGGAGAAAGAGACACACTGCACTTATGGGGAGAACAGAGAAGACGCTGGGGAGGAGGTCCCCGCAGGCCGGATCACTCGAGTTCTCAGACTATTGCATCCCTCTGTCCTCTGCGTGCTTTTGCTTTGCTCCCCCCGGGGCCACCGTACTCTGCGCTTCCCAAAAAAAATCCCGAACACGTTCTGAGCAGCCCACCGGGCTCCCAGCCTGCGGCCCCAGAGCTCAGCCTCCGTCCTCTCGCTGGGCTTCTCGGCTCTCTGGGCTCACTCTGTCTACCCGAGGGGGACAGTCGGTGGGACCAGCGCCAAGCCCAGGGCATGCACAGAAGAGTGCTCTTCTCGCAGTCCCTTCCTCACCCTGGCCAGGGGCCAAACCTTAGATCCGAGCCACCAGTAAACCATTAGTCCAGGCCTCCTGCACTCTGCCCACACCTCGAATTCTACAGTCCTTCCCCGAGTCCTTACGAGGTACACCAGCTTCTCCTTTACCACCTCCTTCTCCCTTTTCCTCCTCCCTGGTCCTCATTCTTTCTCCCTCTCCTTTCTTTCTCCTCATCCTGACCCTCTTCCTCTTCCTTCCTCTCATTCTCCTTCCCTCTTCCCTCCTTCTTCTTCATGTTCTTCTAAATACTGGAATTCTGGGATCTCCTGGGATCTTCTTTTTTTTGTGGGGGGGGGCACCAGGGATTGTACTCGCAAGGCAGGCAGCGGAGCCACTGAGCTAACCCTCAGCCCACTGGTCTCTCTTCTTCTGTCTGTGAATTAGGGCACTCTCTCTTCAGCCTCTGCCCCTCTGTTAAATGGTCTTTGTAAATACCTCATCAGCACCTTCTCAGGAGAAGCCCCTCTGCCTCCTGCTGGGCACTGCCCACCCGCTTTGCTTATCCTCCTTTCACGTCCTTGGGTGCCCATCGTCTTGTGCTGCTCCGGATCCCAACCGAGGTCCTTGTGAAGTAAATATTCTCTTGTCAGCCTCTTATCCATCCGTGTTTCACACCTCGGCACCAACACTTACGTGCATCATCGTGAAAGAACGGGGGGAAAGACTGGCACTATTTGAACTTATTTCCTTTTATTTTTTGTTACTTTTCCTCTCCCCCCCAAAATATAAAAATTTACCTACAATCATTTCCTCCTTTTGTTCAGTTACTGATAGTTCTCCAGCCCTTGGTAGTCTGTCTTCGACTTCAGCCTCTTCAAGGAAATCGCCCTCATTAGGGTTACAAAGGTTCCCCTGTCATGAGACATGACGGATCGCTCTCAGGTTCATCTTCCTGAAACTCACAATGACATTTCACATGGTTAATTCTCCTTCTTTAAATTCTATTTCCTTGGTTTCCGTGACAGCACATCCTGACATCCACTTCTCAAATTACCTTGATGGCTTCACTTATATCAGCTTATCACTCAAATAAAGATGCTTTTGACTCTTTTTCTCTTTTAAACATTGTTCTTGGGAGGTTTAATTTAATGCCATGTCTGAACTATCATTTCTAAGATGATTTACCCTAAATTGATTTCTGCTGTTCTGGATCTTGGTTGAAATCTCTCCAGGCACCTCTTTCTAGCACTCTTTCTAACACAGCCACAAAATAACAAATCCAGGCCCATCCTTTGTATTTAGCCTGACATGACAGTCTTTTGCCTCATTCTTTAAAACTATCTTCATTTTTGTTCATTTTTCTTTGGGTTTAATATCAGAAGGATAATTTCTGTTATTTATTGTTACACAAGGCAAACAAGCAAATATCTTTTACCACTGAAGAGCAGAAGTAGAGATGTTTGTACTGATTATATTAAATGCTAAATAAAAGGCATGATAATTATTGTGAATAAAATTTAAAATCTATAGAGAAGTTTTTCTGAAGAGTAAAATGGTCTGACTTTCTCTTAGGGAGCACACTGGTCTCCATGCTTGGAGTAGAGGTTAAAAAAACACCCTCATTTCTACTTGAAGATGGAATAAGAGTCTAGTCACTCAGTAGTGCAAGGGTGGTGGGGGCCACTGTGCCATCCCTAAGCATGCTGGGAAGAAGGAGTGTTCTGGACATGCTTGCATTCCAGAGTCCAGTGATTAAAGGACCAGCTGGGTGGAGGGGTGACACCCACATGAGACAGCATGTATTCTGTCCCAAGGGGAGCAAGGCATGGCCATTACTTGGAGTGGAAGGTTGTATATTCAGAAGTATTAGAAGAAATGACAGTTTTGGACTTGTTGCTTTCAAATTTGAGATATCTCAGCCATCCATGAGGCACTGTTCACCTAGAAGCTGCACTTCTTAATTTGAGGAGTTAGGTCTGATCTGAGAGCCTAGGCACACAGATAGCATTTAAAACCAGGATACCAGCTGAACCATCAAGGAAGTATGTGTTTACAGAGCAGATGAAATACAAAGAAAGAATAGCAAAAACATGAAAAGACAGAGAAGGAACAAAAGTCTGTGTGTAGAAATATAGTAGGGTATTTTCAGAGTCAGCAAAGAAGAGTAGGTCAAGAAGGTGCTAGAAACTTCAAAAACTTCCAATCACCCAACAAAAAGGTATGGCAGATGGATTAAAAAAGAGAAGATCTTAATGCATAAACGGGGGATGCAGGATGAAGCTCTTATCTGGCTAAGACACTGTCTTCTGGGGCGGCCACCGTTCAGTGACCGCACACCTTCTAGAAGAGCTGAAGACATTGCAGGGAACTGTGATGTGGAGAACACTGGCACAGGCAGGACCTTACAAACAAGGGAGCAAGACATTCCAGTGGGAACACATCACTGATTAACAGGAAACTTGCTTCTTCCCATAGACTGATTTTTGCTTCTTTGGGAGTTTTCTGTATGAGTCATGCTGTGTCAGCTGCACAGCTGTCTTTCCATCGGAGATGTCACAGCGTCACAGATCGCCGAGACCCTGCTGTGCACAGTGGGCAGGGCTTCCCCTCTCCCACACACCAACTGTAGGCTTTGCAGGCAGCACTGTGGCCGATGGGCAGACTCAGACTATAAATCTGCAGCTTGTTTGGGGTGGTCTTCATCACAGAGAATAAGTGATGAATTGTTTGCTTATCAATTAAGGTGGGGACTGATCCTAAAACATTTTATTTGACAGCTCTGGATCATTGCTGATTTTTACAGAAATAGTATCTATGGAATGATATGGTGAAAATTTGATTAAAACACATTCATGGGAGAAGAAGAGAATATTTGGACACCATAAGGATAATATTTTAAGTGCATTTCAGCACATGAAGGAGTGACAATAATAAAATCATAAAAAGCCTGTGAACAAAGTGCTGTCCTTTTCCACAGCTTCATTCCCAGTGACAAGAGGAAGCTCCTGTGGAGGGAGGAGTCCGTGGTTGGGGCATCTGACATGGAGCTGAGTGAGAGCTTGCTTCACCTAATTCAGTCACCTGCAGAGGAAGGTGTGGACTTTCAGGCCACATCACGTTTTGTTTGTGTTGATTCTAACAAACACAGAGCAGTTACAGCCGGTAGATGCCATTAATTAAAACACTGCCACCCGAACTTTTCTCCTTGAGCCCAGCTGACACTCACTCCGCCTGAGCTAACAGACAGTCCAGTGGCAGCACTTTGGAAAACAGCTCTGAAACGGTTATCATGTATCTTGTTCCAACAAATCGGTGTTTATCTTATCTCCTTCCCTGTAAACTAGAGGTTTCTACTCTCGTCTGCTTAGAGAAAATATGAGTTTTCAACATGATTGAACACAAGCTGAGACGCATTACAGAAAAAGTAAATTTATTTGGCTACCAGTTTCAAATGACAAGTTCAGTTAAAGATGTTTACTGTTGTATGTCATACCTGTGCTCAGTCTGAATTTTGAAGCCAATTTTCTTTGTAAAGTCTTAGACAGTGCATGAGTATTATAAAGTAAATTTTGATGGCCTCAAGCTATGAAAGAAAAAAACACTTCACAAATTTAACATGGTTCAATAATTACAAATTGGCAAAGAATATTAATGAAAATGAGCATTTGGCCCAATGAACTATGACAGTTTTAGTATTCTTTACCTTATTTGCTCTTAACCCAGCACAGAAGGGAGGTGCTCTAGATAGAACAGAATAATTTATACTGATTATATCCTGTTTGAAATTAAGACCGTTACATTGCTCTTTGCTGTTTTTGTTAAAATCGATTCTGATTGTATCTGGTGAAATGCAAATAAAAATATGTGACTTCACATTCTAATAGTTATTATGTAAATTAAATTATTTTTAAATATTAACTTACACAATAAAATAGTAGTGAGTCCAACTTTTCATGCAATTTTGTTTCTAAATTAATTTTCCATCTCATCTACTAAAGAAGTGACACATGAAATCAATTTCTAGCTCTGTGGGCCCCGCTGCATGGAGAACTCAGGTCAGGAGCTGCCTTCTCTGGGACCGCTCCTAGGTGAAGTTTATTTAAATCCCAGGAAGGTGAAATAAGAAGATGTGGCCTAAAGGATGGCACTGACTTTTCCTTGAATGGTGAGCACATGGGCCAGAGAACTACAGGTGAATGTCTGCTCCTTTCACCTTATCCCCTCCAGGCCAGGCGCCGTGGTGTGCTCTAGAGGGCGACTGCCGCACACTGATCTCAACCTTCATGAAATTAAAACTACTGCATTGCTTCCTTTTTCCCTTGTTGAAATGTGTGAAAATTCTACTTGTTTTCGTATGCTTAGGTCAAATTCATTACATGTAGATATTTACCAGAAAGAACAATGAATCTGAAATGATAATGCTAATAATGAGTCATTTCATCCCACGTATTTTCATTTTATTTTTAATTGATTTTATTGGTACATTTTATACACACGTTATGATCACAGTCAACATTGAGAGTTTGTACCAGTACCTGACAAACCTTGATTCTCATTTTTTCGCATTCCCTTATCCCCCAAATCCCCTACCCCCTACATACATAAGCTTTGTTTCCTTTTTTATCAATTTTTTTCTTTCCCCTCTTTACTTATCCCTAACCTCTTTTCCCTTTGAATATTTTCTTACTATTTCACCATACCTGTCATAAATGAGTTCTTTCCATGCATTTTATATTATAGGAATATTAATGAACTATCCGACCTTCCTATAGCCAAGCATCCTTTATACTTCAAGTCCGCAGAGCACTGTTTTCTTAAACTTCATTATTGCCAAGGTAAATTGTGCACTGTTTATTTCCATATGGTGATTTCAAACAACCAGTGAAGTAAAAAAAATCAATTTTATGATTTCATCTGATTTAATTCTCATAAACTACCAATTACAATTTACCTGCTAGCTGGGTTTGATGGCACATGCCTGTAATCTCACTCTGGAGACAGAGGCTGGATCGCTGAAAGTTTAAAGTCAGCCTGGGCTACAGAGTCACATCAAGGCCAGCTTGCCTTACAGAGCAACATTCTGTCTCAACAACAATAAAAACCAACAAAACAAACAAACAGGAAGAATTTGCCTGTGTTACAAGAGAGAATGCATAATAATGTATACAGCTTAGAATCTAAGTTTTTCTTTTTAAAAGAGTTACACTGATACCTAAGTGACTCCTCCAAACATTTATACATTTTCAAAGTATTTTTTCCGAATTTCTTTTCTAGACTGTGTCATTTAGGAAAACAGATATTATTATTTCATAAAATAACAAATCACTAAGTTCATATCCACAGGGAAACTGACACTGACTGAGGTAAATGAAGAGGATGGAGTTTCACAGACAGGAGAACATACGGGAAGCTGAGGCCAAGGGACATACATCTCTGATGTAGGCTCCTCCCAGGACACTGTCCTGTCATGGTTATTTGCAGTTTTCCTACACCAAGAGTCTTCAGCAAGGTCATGTGAACTGAATTAAACATCTCTAAATTTTACATCACAAAATGCTCTGCCTCTACCTCCTTCTGCATATCAGTGAGTTGTGTCAGAAGTACCATGAAAACAGAGAAACTCACTATGTAAATTTGAGCAAGAATTCACAGGTCTCCCCAGCTCATTCTGTTTGCTAATTCTCACCCCTGTGAGAAGTCGCCAGGAAGCGGGAGGGAACAGGAAGAGTATATGTGTAGCCGGGTCGCAGAAACATGCAGCCCTTGCTGAAAGGAGGCGGTTCCACATGAGCAGCTGAATTAGACTGACCAGAGGCCCAGGGAATGGCACGAATGCAGTCAGGGTGGACCTCACCACCGCAGGAGCAGCCCTTCTCTCCCTTCCCTCCCCTCACTCAGCACCCTTTTCCCATGATGGTCCCTCTCTGGCCCTCCCCTCTGCATGGTGCAATGGGCACTGTGCATGCAGGGGCCCCCCACCCTGCCCACGTGTGTCAGTCATGTGTGTCTCCTTGTGGACAAGGCTGAATAGCAGGACCTCTGTGGCCCATGGAGTTCTGTAGTTGGGAGCACAAGTGACGAATCATCACTTTGGAAACAAAACCCTTGCTTTCCTTGGTTGGCAACATGAGTAAAGAAGGACTTTTGATGTCAGGAACTGTGGATGACTTACTCAGACTTATGATTTATTTGCTTAGACTTACAGATGTCAGCCTTGCACTGCGGAATCAACTATTGGGATTATTGCCAACATCACCCCCCATGCCCTGCAGGAATTTAAACTACAATGATTACTGCACAAAGATTATTACTGGGATTTGGATTTAAGGATGTCTGCCCTGCCCTACAAGTTCTTCAACTACAAGGATCATTGTGGATAACTGCCCTGTATTATGCATGCTAGAATCATGGGTGTGAAGGCTTGGTACTAAATAAAAGTGCAGAGAGCTCAGGGAATTGGCCCTTTTTGCTTGTGGTATTTGGCCTTTTGCTGTTGTTTCTCAGAGTAGCAAGAGCTGAGCCCAGACTCAGCCTTTTCCTCAAGGTTCTGATTTTGTTGTCTGTTGTTAATCCTTTTGCCATGGGACTCATGAGGGACTGAAGCTTACCATGTAGGTTCTGTCTGCATCCTCTTACCCTGTTTCCCACATTTGGTGAGATGGGCTGTGGCATGGATGAGCAGGGTCAGCGATGGGAGATCCTGGCCAGGATTAGTCTTCCAAAAGTAACCGAGAGGAAGCTGGGTACTCTTAGGCTCCTGGGCTGCTTCTGTAAAGCAGTACAGAAAAATGTTTTCTCATAGTTCTGAGGGTTAAAGACAGAGTGTGCACAGACAGCTCCCTTGCTCCCCTTTGACCATGTCCTGGACCGGTCTTTCTCATACCTCTTCAGGTAAGAACACTAATCATACTGAACCAGGGAGCCATGTTATGACCTCACTTAACCATAAGTTTTTCATTTCCTTAGCAGCAGCCATCACAGAGGTGAGGTTCTCAACAAGTGAGTTTGGGAGGAGTGAAAATATCTGCTCATTACCAGGCAGGATCGCAGGTGTAACAGGGAGGTAAAGGGAGTGTTGTGAGACATTCTCAACCATGCCTCACGCTATGAAGTGAGGCAGAAATGGATCTTGGCACAGAGAACGGGGCACATTTTCAGCCCATTTGTGTTGACTATAGATGACAAAATTCTAAAAGGACAGAAAAGGGACACATGTAAGAAAAAAGAAAATCATATCCAATTAACTAAGTTATTTCACTGAAGACTCTCTGCAAAAGCAAGACGAGAGCTGGATCTTTGTGGTATGTGGTCTAATCTTCCTGTCTTCTATGAGCAATTCTTAATGAAGGACATTTTCCAGCAATTTCCCATCTACTTCCAAATTGAACTGCAAATTACTACTTATTCTCCTCTCAAGCTGCTCAGAGTTTGAATTTCTGACAGGGCAGAGCTGCCAAGGAAGCTCAGGGTGCGAGCAACCAGTCAGGGCTGTCAGCACCACTGTCCAGGCTGAGGAACTGGGGCTAATGAGGACAGACTGTGTGGGGAGGGGCCATGCAGGCGAGGGACGGTGAAGCAGGGGCTTGAAGTTGTCCCTTGAAGTCTTCCCTTGAAGTTGTCAACCGTGGCACAGAGCATACCGTCCAAGAGTGCAGAAGGCCCTGGACATTTCCTGACAGAAGAACACATTTAATCTAAGTGATGGCGATGTCACTGATGGAATTTCACGGTGACAATCTAATGAGACCAAAACAAGGAGCATACAAAACAATTGTGGAATTAGGTTAAAAGCAAGTTGTAGACAGAACAGGCCAGGCAAGTGAAATTTTGAAGCCTAATTATGTAAATATTATGTGCATTATAAGTGCCTGATTGGTAATAAGAAAAAGAAAAAGTTAAGTTATGTGGAATGAAAATGATAAATTTAGAAAATGAAACATAGTTGGAAGTAAAATTATTAACATGGCAGGTTAATGACAATATTGATACTAACGATAAAATTAGGTCATGGAGAGTTTTCAGGAAGAAGGTTGAAGGCATGTGTGTATTTTCCACTATAATTTGGGTTCTAGAGGAATGCTTTAGTGTTCATTATACCAGGGAAGAAATCCATGTAGTTTGATAATTATAGCATGGAGATTCTGTGACATATAATATGGCTAATATAGATTTGTAATTATAAATTTAGATATCAGCTTTATTTACTTGAGTACATTGTAGTCCTGCTATTTCAAGTTGTTTGCAGTAGAATTGTTTAATGGTTTTATGCATTCAGGAATCTACTGTATTTTCTACCTTACCGCACATATTATATCAATTATAGGTCAAGAAAAATGAGAACATAATATTAAGATGGAAGTTGCTCTTCACAAATATGTGGGGTTCTAAGAACTGCAAATTTTATGTTACAAATTTCTTCTAGAATATTAGTATCAAAGGCTAGAATATTAGAATGTGGAGGTTGTTGAAATAACAATTTCCCTTCTCTTTAAACAAGAAAATCACCTCTCTGTGCTAATATCTTCCTTTGTACATATTTCTCTGATTAGACTTTTCATTGGAATTCCTTTCTGCTAAAGATGTTTTGCACCCTAATCGTCACTCTGAGAAATGCTAAACCTGTTCTGAAATATTTCCTCAACCTAACACTGGTATGTAAATGAGGTGATGATACTTCAGTTTGAAGTGTGTATTCAGTGCTGGAACTGAAACATGTCAGAGATAACTCCAGAAAACTTGGGCAGTAGATAATTTAGTTTTTAAAGTCTCCTGAGAATGAGACTTCTTCTACACAAAGGTGAGGGATTCTTGTGTAGAATCTTGGCCCAGTAAGAAGTCCCAAAGCTTATGAGAAATCCAGATCTCTTTGTTTTATCTTGTCCATCCCAGGCCTGTGCACTCTCACCAGTTCTATGATTCTCAATCACAGACTAAACTGACCCTTTCCAAAGTTCACAGAGATGTGCTCTGTTTCTCTTCTGTCATTCAGTATTATGATTGCCTGTATTATTCCTCTTTATTCTAAGTATTGTTATTTTTCTTTTACTCACACAATGGAAGACTTAGGATTATTTACCTTTTAACTACTAAGAATAGTCTGAGTGTTGAGTATTCGTGGGTACTTTATGAACCTAATTATTTTTCTTGAATAAATGTGTGGGAATAGAAGTGTTGTATCACATGGTAAGTATAACTTAATAAGAAACAGATTATTCTCCAATTCACTTGCTTCTTTTTAATTCATATTTGATATTATCAGTTTTCAAAAAATTTGCTATTTCACGTATCTATTTGGAATTTCATTATGGTTTAAATTTGTGATTTCTCAGTAGATAGTAACGTTGAATACACTTTTAAATTTGCCAGACACTTTGTAGGTGAAATTTTTGTTCAAAAATTATCCCAGTTTTAAATAGGATTTTTCAAGATCATTATATATTCTTTGTATATTTCTGTTACCACAGTTATGATTTGCAATTATTTTCTCCCAGTCTGTGGATTTTTATCTTTTGATGTATCTTTTAACAGAAAAAGGCTTTTTAATTTTGCCAGTGCCTCTTGTCAACTTATAATTTTTCAAAACCTAAGAAATTTATGTTAGTTTCTGGGCTGTGTTTTGTTTCATTAAAAAAAAAAAATCCAACCAGGTGTGGTGGCTCACACCTTTAATCCCAGCACGTGGGAGGCAGAGGCAGGAGGATTCCTGAGTTTAAGGCTTGCCTGCACTACATAGTGAGTTGAGGGGCAGCCTGAACTACAAAGTGAGACCCTATCTCAAAAAAAAAAATCCCCAGATCTCTATGACCATAGTGCCTTACTACAACTTTATATCTGAAATTCAAGTAGCACAAGACTTCCAATTATTTTTATTGTTTATTCATTCAAAAGTGTTATTCATTCAAATTATTTTGACTAATCTAGAAGTATTTTATGCCACTTTAGAATGTATATGTTAATTCCTACAAGAGCCTTCTTATTATCTTGGTTAGGACTGCATCTAATCTTTAGGTAAATTTGGAAGAAATTTATATTTTAATAATATCAGATATTCTAATTCATGGATATATCTCTCCCCATTTAAATTTGTTTAGCAATGCTCCTTAGCTTTCCATACAAAGGACTTTTTAAAATTAATAATCATACATTACTCATTTCCATTGATCTTTAAAAAATCATGTTTTCAAATTAAATTTCTAGCTGTTGCTAACATACACATTATATTTGAGTTTTATATATTACCTTGGTATTGTGAGAACTTGGTAAAGTCTCTCAGTTTTAATAGCTTCATATTCCTTTGTGCAATATGTGAGCCTACTACATTTCTTTAGAAGAAATAGGATTGGTTTTCTCCAGAGTCTAAATGGCTTATTTCACATTTTGTCCTGCACTTACTAATTAGATCTCAATATGTCTCCTCATTTAACATAAGTTATAGAAAAATGTTATGACAAAATTCACTTTAAATTACACTGTAAATGATTAAAGCCTTTCCAGCATAGTATTTCACTTTATAATCTGGCTTCCTTAAATTTCTAAAAATATAGTACACATACATCTTTTGATCACATACAGTGTGAACACATTTTAATAACAATTCTTATACTTGTTAAAGATGCATCCAGTTCTTAATACATTTCCAACTCTGTGGTATTCTTCAAAATTACCTACACTCAAGGACACTTGTAAGGGAATGACAAAAATATATACTCCCAAATGGAATTGTTAAGTATAACATAATTTGATGTACTCTGCTAAGCAGAAAAGCAAGCACATTTTCTTACTAATAATTATCTAAACATTTGTACAAATTTAAACAGAAACTCATAGGAGTGGTAAACACTCAACTCCATACATATTGACTGTGCAAACTTTAAGGGAATTTTTAAGGTAAATCTAGAGGAAAGTCTGTGATATATTTTAGATGAAACAATATATTATAATAGGATAAACATTTTTCAAATATTTATTGGAGATATGTATATAATTATAATTTAATGCACAGAAATGTTTTTAAGAAACATTCTTTTAAAATACTACTCTTAGTCACTTTTTCATTATTAACTCCTGAAAACTGATACCCACAACATAAAGGATGAGGAGTTCATTTTGGCTCATTTTTATAGTTCATGGTTGGATATCTCCAAGGCAGAATATGATGGTAGAGGGCCTTTGTGGAGAAAATGGTGCTCTAGAAAGCAGAGGGAAGGGAGGAGTCAGAGAGGGAAACATTCTTTCAGGTCATGTCTGCAGTGACTTACCTCCAACCAGACCCCATAGTCCCTGGTGGGTGAATCCTCTGGCGGGCATTGCTTCCTTATGACCCACTCACCTTCAGATATGAGTCATTTTAGCTTTAAACCATGGCATTTGATCCCTGGTCTCCAAGAACTATGTCCATCTCCCTACATAAATGCACTTAGTCATTCTATAAGAGTTGCCGAAGCTTTAACAGTTCCAGGATTGCTAAATCCAATATTCACGTCTTCTCTGAGACTCAAGGCAACTCTTTGTTGTGAGCCCCTGTAAAAATCAAAAAGAAAGTTAAGTACTGTTGGCACATCGTGATACAGGGTAAACATTTCCATTCAAAAGAAAAAAAATCTGATAAGAACGGAATGAAAACAAAGCAAGATGGAAACCCAAGAAGACAAACATTGAATCCTGTACCTGAGGCTAACTGTCAAGCAACACCACACCTACAGTTTTACTGGTTATAACTCAAATACTTTCTCCTTTGAGTGGCACCACTGGCTGCCAGAAGCTTTCCTCAATAAAAGTCTCATATTCCTGGCATGTCTGAATTGCTATATTCTCCACTATGCTTTTGGCTTTACTCTCATTGGTTCATGCAATACACTCTCAAGGGTGCACTACCTGGCTTTATAGGGCTTCCTCTGTAAAATCTGGGTAAAAACCTCCTTGACCCAACAACTCTTATACTGTGCATGCTTGTAACACTAGTAGCATGAGGATGATGCCTGGGTCTGGGGGTCAGCTCAACCTGCAGCCACCAC
>PVIC010049505.1:0-13134 GCA_004025085.1 Thryonomys swinderianus | reverse complement strand
GGCCGGAGGGTTAGCTCAGTGGTTCCGGCACCTGCCTCGCAAGCGCAAGGTCCTGAGTTCGATCCCCGGTAACCACATATAAGGCTGGGTGTGGAGACACGCCCACCAACAATCAACACGGCATACCACAGTGCTGGACGTGGAGGCTCACGCCTGTCATCCCAGCACTCGGGAGGCAGAGACAGGAGGATTGCTGAGTTCGCGGCGGCTTGCCTGGGCACCATAGTGAGCTCAGGGCCAGCCTGAACTACAAAGCGAGACCCTGTCTCAAAAAAAAAAAAAAAAAAAAATGCTAGCTTTGCATTTTGCAAAGCGCTGAATATCTAGTAAAGGCGTCAAGGCTGTTTTTACCACAACAAGATGTCGAGTGCTGTCTGGGCTGAGCTGAGGGGGGTCCAAGACTCCCGCTCAGGAGGCAGCACAACTCCCCTCGCGTCAAGCGCCCACTCTGAGGGCAATTTCAACAAAACTCCATTTACAAGTTTCAAAAAATGCAAGAAAGAAGTATCTTCTTAGGGTTTTGAATATCGTATCTGACTGACCAGATTTTGTACGCATACATGTACAGACCCACACAGATCTATTTTGGCATGATTTCCTCGTTGTGCCATGACATTAACTCCTACAAGATAGGCCTTGGTTTCCCTAATGTTTCACAACTTCGCGACACAAAAATACTCTTAGGGTTTCTATTTTAGAACAACTTCTGGTGAATACCTTTGTAATTAATCTTGTAAGTCTGTATTTTCACCTACAATGGCTGCTTAAAACAACGAAACCCAATGTGATGATTAATCTTATTGTGAAACTGGCACAAGAGACGCTTGACCCTAGTGTCCGGCCCCTCCCTCTCCGACCCACTTCCTGTCTCGGTTTCCTAGCTGCCGTGATGTGAGATGTCATTTCTGCCTTGGAGACAGTCGACCATGGACTGAAACCTCTGAAACCTGAGGAAATCTGAGAACTACTGTCTCAGATTTGCTCTGAGTTCCAGCATCGGTGTCTGTCTCAGCAGCTGAAGGGCCCCACACAGGTGGGTGCGTGCAAACGCTCGGCAGCCTAAGCAGGACAGATATCACCATGAGACTTGGGAGAAGCCTCCATTTTTCCTCCCACTGCAGGGATGACAAGAATGACGTCACCCTCACATCCTGTGTGCTACTGGGCTTTCCCTCCTTTTTCATAAACACAGGAGCGGGCCCTACTCCCTGTCCGTACGTGACGTCAGAGACCAGCCAACTCCTCTGCTCTCAGAAACCCCAACCATGACCGAGGACTCGTCTGGCAGCACGGCGAGAAGGGCAGGAAAAAAGCGGAGCCGGGGAACTGAAGAGACCCTGCTCTGGGAGTCCCTCGCTCCCAGCCTCATCTTCCCACCCAGTGAGCCAAAACTCATTCGCTGCCAAATATCACCCCCGCCAACGTCTCCCTGATTTCTACTCTATAATATGCCCCTCCCCCAATACACATTCATCTCCCCTAAGTGTATTTTAGGGTAAGTTAAGCTTGGGTGAACTCAAGCAGAGCACCCACTAGTACACTGCGTGGCAGCCAGGGTAACTCAGTCTGTGGCAGCTACTGTCATCACTATTAACTGTAGCTGGCGATGGGCAGATGGGCACTCTCCCCTCGGGACAGCTACCCCCGGCAGAGGGCTTGCCAGTACAGACACCCACCTCAGGCCTTTATATTCCGAACCACGGGGGGTTTCCAATCCTGCAACTCTGCTCCCTCATTTCTTCAGACCTACTAGTGTAGGATACTGAGCACTGGTGCTTAGTACTTGCTGATTAAATAGAGGGCAAAACAAAAAGCCAGAAAAAAAAAAAAAGCGGGGTGGGGGGGTGACTTTTGTCCGGGATATCAAGGCAAACACACTACTTCCCAGCTCTCAAATCCCAAATCAAAAGAGCTTCCCCCGGGGGAAAGTACACTCTGCACGGGTCGGCTCTGTGCTGTCTTCCTCCTCTGGTCGAACAATCAAGCCACTGTTCACATCTGCAGACCCAGCTGCCATTAACAGCCTGTTCTGCCACTATCTTCTTTGAAAACTGCCTCTGGGATCCCTCTGCAAACCCCAGGCCTTCTAGCTTCAGGGAGAGCACTGTGCCAATGTCACATTTTATGGTTACTTTTCAACTCTGCCAATTTGCAAGACCACAACTAACATGAAAAACACCTTCCGCATTTGTTCGCATCTCACCAGCCCGTGCTGAGAAGTGAGTCAGACCCCAAGATGATGAAAGTACTATCTTTCACGTCAAAATTTTCCTATTCACACCAACAACTCTTTTCTCTTTTTCATCTCTTCTCCTCCATCAGAGTCAAGAATCACTACGGAAGGAAGAGTTAAGCTTCACTCATCTTGGAAAAGCGATGTGAAACTGTAAGCAAAGTCCAGCCCTGGAAGCCTGTCTGACCGCAGCACATCTCCGCCTGGATCAGAACACGTCTGTCACAGGCCGCAAGGAAGGACATATAACCCAGTCAGTTCTACTCACAGACGGATCTTCCTGATTTACAATCTGTCACTTCATGCAATGTAATTAGTCATTTCCTTTAAATACACCTAGAGTTACACACCAATGTCTTGGGTTACACAGTCAGCACTGCCTGACTATGCAGATGTCAATGCACCTCAGAGCTTCAAAGCGAGCGCAGCAGCTGCCGCATGTCTACAAGGCAGAGGGACTGTCCCTGGTTCTGGGGAACTTGCAACTTATTGTAGGAGGCAACTGGAAGACGTGACGGAATTAAATAATGTGTTTAAATTTTTAAAAATCATTACAGTAGAAGACCCATTGCCAAAAATCCTGTTTGAAACGCTCTCTTCACTTTGAACACAGCCTGGCATTCCCGCCCCTTTTGCTATGGAAATCATGGAAGTCCTCTTGTGTAAGTGTCTTTATTGGCACTGTTGTGGCTTCCTTGATGTCCTGAAGCGACTTAAAATGTCTACCTTTCATGGTCGCTTTGAGTTTTTAAAACTTTTTAAACTTTTCATTTAAAAAAAAGTTTTATTAATACATGTTTATAGTATATAATGTTTACATCCCTTGTGAGGAGTTGGTACAAATACATGACACTTCTCAATGGTTTTCTTTTTAAATTTTGGGGAAGAGCCAGAAGTGGCACAGTGCCAGATTCAGGGCACACTGTAATGTTTGTGGGAGTTTGCCTTTCCGCTGGCTGGCACTCGCCGGCATCATTCGCCATCTTTCTGACCACACCTTGTACAGATATGAAAACAGGCTTCCTGAACTGCTCCGGGAAAAGGCAAGAATGATGGGATTAATGTGTGCCAAGTGAGGGGGATGACTTCGAAGAAGATGAACGGAATGCATCTTTTACTGAAATACATTTTAAAAATGTAAACACTCACTGCATTTTTTGGGTCATTGCTTATAAACTGTGCAAAGCACTGCTCTGAATTGCAGTTCAAAGTTCTGAGAGCACAGAGAGAAGGTGTCTCCCCAAAGAACATGTTCACACATCCACTCATTTAAAGAATTAAATCTGAAAACAGGGACTAGTTCTCTGAAATCCCAGACCAATTTCATCGCAGCACTGAGCTTCCGCTTCACGCTGCACATGCAAACTAGTGGTGCATAAGCAATGAAGCACTAACTCAATTCCGACTGTCAAATACTCGGTTTGCGTTTAATCCGTTATCATTCATTTCTAACATGTGCTTCACTGGCCGCCGACGGGTGCCGTCGGGGTGCCACAGATGCAGTCTGTAGTATTTCTGGTTCTTCCATGCCCTGATTACTTCTCAAAAAGCCTAGCCACTCGATCTCTCCGACAACACGTCTAAGAGGTAATGTGGAGATTTCCAAGCACGGAACATTCCTTCTTTAACAAACACACCCAAAAGCTGCAGATATCTAACCATGCACTCTATGAACCTGTCCACTGTGTCTGATAAATGATTTCTGCTGCCTACTGCAAAAGAAAAAAGATTTTAAAAACTCAGTCACCCTGATATCACCTACCACATGCAGCAGACACCTGGTTCAGAACATCTATACACAGATGCACCTGCCACTCCCTGCTGGACCAAGCCCAGTCCAGCAGCCTGAGAGCAGCAACCGGGGCTCACTCCACAGTCTCAGGTCCCCAGGGATAAAGAACCGGAGCCAGCCCAGGGGCTGCAAATCTTCATCTGAAGTTACAGCACACTAGAGAGGGCTGCTGGGATGACCCGGTCCTGCGGGACTCCAGACTCATCCAGGAGGCAGCCACTGTTCCGCATAGGGAGAAGGGTCAGCGCTGAGCCAAGGGAAATGGAGAGCTTTTCTCCTGCGCCCTGCGGCCCGCGCCACCAGCTACCCGGCCAGCTGCCTCTGCGAACATCCACAGGCACCGACGTATTAGTGGGAACATCTGGCTCTGAACAAACCCAGGCAGAAGGAAGGGAGAGAGGTAGGGTCTACAGAAATTTCAAAATAGAAACACACTGTGCTGTGTTTCTGAGATTTATTTTGTTTTGGTTTTAAAAAAATGGAAACAATTTTAAAATGTGGTTTAGAACAATGAAACGTGGTAGACTGCATTACCGTTCCAAATGACTCACTGCCCTCTGTGTAAGGGGATTACGTGTTCCTGCCTACTGCCCCGTGACTTGCAGTACCTGGACTAGGAGGAATATAATTCCTGACCCTCCTGAGACCAGGCTCAGTCACGTGACTTGCTCCGGCTAAACAAACACACAAAATTATAACAGGTCTTGCCGGGCGTGGTGGCTCACGCCTGTAATCCCAGCACTCGGGAGGCAGAGACAGGAGGATTGCTGAGTTCGAGGCTTGCCTGGGCTACATAGTGAGCTCAGAGCCAGCCTGAACTACAAAGCGAGACCCTGTCTCAAAAAAAAAAAAAATTATAACAGATCAGAGCAACAGCTTTATCTTAAGGTACTGCAAGTTCTCTTTATTTCTGTCCCTGCCTCAGAATTAGCAGGAAGTTCCAGATTGGGGCTGTTCCTTCGCACAGGACCCCAGATCGAAGCCATGGGCTACAGAGCAACAGCTGACATCAGAGAATATCGGTAACATCAGAGAAAGAAACCTTTGGAGTCTCAAGCTACTGAAAGCTTAAAGGCTCTGATTCCTGCATCACCTGACACAAGCAGACTAATGCAGAGTGAGTGGTTCCTGTTAGATGAAACCAGATTACTACCTGCCTTCCCTACTCACCCATGTACCCTGCATCCTACAGCCAGATGAACTTCTTACATGTACGCTTCTGCTCATGCAATTTTTCTATACAAAAATCCCAAGTAATCAGCGTAGCTCAGACCAGATTTAGGCCTGATTCTGAAATCCACTAGGAGCTGCAACCTTTTCCAGTTTTACTGGAGGACTTTTCCTTTCATGTTGTTTTTACTCTCACCAGAGACAGCAGCTCATGGCTTCCTGACCAGGCGAGACTTCTTGTTCTGGCCCTAATCTACACTTTGGTTCTTGTCCTGAATTTCCACCCTTGGAACCTTTGCCCTCACCTGGAAAGCCCTCCTGAAGCTCCACAGTTACGTTCGAGGCTGTTCTTCCTCTGACTGATATTTATTATAACACATCTCCCATTACTTAGAATACTACACGTTTAACCATCTCATCATATTAGAATTCTACAGGGGAGAGACCACTAGTTTCATCACCCTGAAGGTCCCTCACCATCCTGGACCATTATTTTGCACAAAAATTACTCATTTAATGTTCACCCAGTGATTTTTGGTTTCTTTTTTTCTGGGGTACTGGGAATTGAACTCAGGACCTTGCACTTGCCAGGCAGGCGGTGGTGCCACTGAGCTACATCCCTAGGCCATCTAGTGATTTTTGAAAGGACAGGTAAAAACAACACATAGGGAGATGGCAGACCGGGAAGGTGGTGCTGAATTCAGGCAGCTCTTCTTCCTCTGCATTATTTACTGCCAAAATCCAAAGCTAATCAGGAGGCAGCTAAAGTCACAAGCAATTTACCCCCTTCGACTGTCTGCGATCTATCTAAAACAGAAAGCTTATGCTGAAAACTACATTTACACAGAGAGGGAAGGACACTGCCGTCCTGATAACTATGACAAAAGCTTTTTTTTTTTTTTTAAACTACGTAAGAGGTATAAAGCCAAGGTTTCCATGTTTGTCAAAAATCTATTTTTCTTCGTTGGAGAAATATAAACTGTTGCTCTAAATACTGCATAATACACAACCGGCGAAACTGTTCAAGGGTATGCACATAGTCTCTGACAGCAATGGCAAACCTTTTAGAGCTTTCAATGATACAAACAACTCACTGTGGCACACGTGCCACAGGTCCGCCCCCACTGGTCTGTGCGGAAATAAAAGTTTCTCCACTCAGGCACACAACTTTATACAATATGGCACTTACAAAGAAAAAAAAATCCAAAGTCATGGCACAAAGCAATCTATACTGGCATAAATTTGTGTAAAATTTCCTTTCTATTCTGTTATACCCCATTACACTGCCATACAAAAAAAAAAAATGAAAATAACCTTTAAAGGTCAACCGGAAGAATATCTTCATTATCACCTTGCCCTGATACAACATTTAGAAAAATATATAATTTAAGAACAAAAGAAACCCGTCCCAATTCGGGCGGAAGTACAGTAATCCCCCACTCTACCTCTGGTGGCAGGCGGCACCACCGCCGAAAGCCGGGCTCTGACGCAGGCAGCGCTTCCTCCTCTCCACTGCCCCGGGCAGAGGAGCCCCAAGGGGTGGTCGTATCTCCAGTCTGTCCGCTGACAAGCTCCTCCCCTTCCTGCTGGCCTGCGCGCCTACCCTCCACCCTCTACATTTCTTACGCACAGTCCTCACTCATGACAGAAATGGCAAATTGCAGCTCACTGATGATGATGATGATAACTATTTACTACTATTACATAGTCAGAACTTCAGCCACTGCCCAAACTCGGACTGTGCGAATGAATAAATATTCCTTGGATAAAGACAAAAGAATGACAGCAGAATCTAGGATGGTGCTGCGGCCTGCCATCCCCAGAGGGCATTTTCCTGCCTAATCTGGCCAGGGTGACAGGTGTGGAGGGGGTCGCTGCGAACACGGGCGGTCAGGCACCGAGTCTTCCTGGGAGGAGACTCCCCACAGGGTTTCCTCTGGGTCAGTGTCAGGCAAAGGGGCTCTGTCCCTTGGTGAGGGCGACTCGCGATGTGTAAAAACACTGTATCCTAGTCTGTGGCTTGTCTTTACACATTCTTTAACGCTGACTTTGGCGAAGGAAGTTTTTAAAAATTGATTTTATTGGTATATTTTATACGCACATCATGATCACACTTTACACTGATAATTTGTGCCAGTACAGGACACAACTTATTTTTCCCCATTCCTCTGCCCACCACACAATCCCCTCGCCCCCTTTATGTATAAGTTTTGCTTCCTTTTCACCATCGATTTTTTTTCCTAGAGGTAAATGAGTTCTGAAATGTATGATAGAAACTGAGAAATGGTCAAGGGAAGTTTATATTTGTCGTGTAGTTCTGCTTCGTGACTTTTCCTCTCACAAATCATGCTTTTGCCACTGTTGTCTAAAAAGACATCACCTGGAATTTCTCCTATATAATCTAGAAGTGCTATAGGTTTTCATTTTATGTTTAGGTTAATTATCCATTTTGAGTTAATTTCATAAAGGATGTCAGGTCTCTGGTTTTTATTTATAAATGTGAATGCCCAGCTATTCCCATGTCCTTTGTCTCTTTTGTATTTAATTTCGGCATTTTCTGCCAATTTATCTTCCAGTTATTTAATTCTCTAGAGTTGCACCCATTCTGTTGCTAAATCTTATATTCTTGATTTGAGTTTCTCAGATTGAAATTTCTATTATTTTTCACATCTGTTTTGCCACTTCTTATAATTTCTAGCCCTAACATTTTTCAATCTAGTGTTTTATCTCCTTAAACACAGCAAATATATTTTTAGTTTTATCTCCTTAAACATAGCAAGTATATATTTTAAAAAGTTTGTATCAGCTGTATATAAAGTATACCAATAAAGAATTCAATAATTTAAATAAATAAATAAATACATAAATAAACGTGTCTACAACCTCATCTCTAGAGAGCTTAGGTTGACCTCTCTGAATGTCCCAGGGTGGAGTACTACTCAGCCATAAACAGGACAGACCGAGTCATTTTCAGGGAAATGGATGCATGTTGAGAACCGAAATACTAAATGAAATAATCAGAGAAAGAAGGTTACATATCACAGTTTCTCTTATATGAGAAATCTAAGTACCAATAATTTAAAGAGCAAAAATAAAAGACATGACAGGAAACAGGGAGGCAGATCTGCTGCAGATGGGAAGGGAATCTAGGGGGGAAGGAGAAAGGATGGAGAGGAAGGGAAAAGAAAACTTTAAAAGGACCAAAATGGGATATGTATATCTATCAACTTCCCATGATGAATGTAGTCATTCTGTACAACAAAAATTTATTAGTAAAAAAACTTTTTGAAGTTTATATCTAATAATTTGAACAGCTGTGAATCATTTGTGACTATTTCTGTATTTTATTATTTTTGCTGGTTCTTCATGTGCCCTCTTTATCTTTGGGTGCTGGACATTGTTTTCTGTTTTTCTGCCGTGCTGGAAGCCTGTGCTCCCTGGGTTAAGTGCTCTACCCTGAGCTACGCCTGCAGGCCTGGATACGCACATAAGGTCTCTAGAATCTTTCAAGACTTGGGACTACAGTTGTCTCTGCCAGATGCTTATGGGAATCTGCATTCTACATCACTTTGACCCAGTTTTGGTAATTAAGGGTTCCTGGATCACACAAATGTCTTGCAACCCCAGCAATCTCTGTGAGGACTGGTTCACTTTTGTTTCCCCTTTATACCCACCCAAACTTTTGGTGCCAATCTGTTTAATTTAAAGTACAAGGAGGTTATCAAGGGGTCCATGTCTGGCAGGACAGAAAACTACAAAACTGTTGTTCCCGTAGGTCTCAAAAATCTCGCGGCAACATTGCTTTGCCTTTACCCTGTTTATTCCAGAATGGTACACTCCAAAACAGTCTCTAAATCTTCACTTCCTTTCTTTTTTTTTGAGACAGGGTCTTGCTTTGTAGTTCAGGCTGGCTCTGAGCTCACTATATAGCCCAGGCAAACCTCGAACTCAGCAATCCTCCTGTCTCTGCCTCCCAAGTGCTGGGATTACAGGCGTGAGCCACCACGCCTGGCACTGTGGTATGTGGTATTGATTGCTGATGGGCATGAGTCTCCACACCCAGCATTGTATGTGGTTACCAGGGATTGAACTCAGGACCTTGCGCTTGTGGGGCAGGCGCCGGAACCACTGAGCTAACCCTCCGGCCCAATCTTCACTTCCTTTTTTATTTTGGTCTAGCAAATGTTCACTAAACCTGGTATATCTCCAGCACCTCAAAGCACATATTTTAAGAATCTATTCAGTCCTAGCTGTCCTTTGTGAGAAAGGTGACGATGATTACCTAACTGGTCATCTCTGACTGCAGAAATCAGAGAAGAAACTTTGAACCTATACATCGCACATCTGTTTTACCTCTGTGGTCTTTCACATAACTGATTTTACATTCTGTTGTGCCTGTGTTCCCTAGCCCGGCCCATCAAAGTGCTAGGACTAGGCCTAATTCATGCAGTGTTTGCCTCCCCCCCTGGAAGAATCCCTTGTTAAATTCAATCACACAATCTTCCTTGATGCTTTTGTACGAACAAATAGAAACTGTTGATGAGCTGGGGTCCTGGTATGTTGTCCAAGTTAGTCTTAAACTTGTAGACTCAAGGGATCCCCAAAATGCTGGGATAACAGGCACATGCCACAGCACTCAATCAAAAATTTCACTCTTCCATAATTACTACAACTGTCTTTCCTTTTTTGATTGTTTTCAATACTTATAGTTTCTACAAAGTCCTGTTTCTCCTTGTTTTTTAAAATCTTACTCTGTATTTATATTACTTACTTGTATTCAAGATGATCTTTATTCTTTCCAGATGTCCCTTATAATATTATGTATGCATAAAAATACCCTATTATGTTGAATAGTTAACATATTTTAACCTGATGATTTAACATCAATTTTACTTTGAAAATCTCATGCTTCTTAGGCATTTTCCACTGGATATGTAGCAAAACCAAGGCTGTATGGACAGAAAGTTACAACCCGCTTACAATACAACAGCGACTGTTTAAAATGTTCTTGTACTTCTTTTCAATTTCAGTGCTTTCTTTTACTAGGGAGCACCTGTGGATTGTTCAGTATTTCAGTGCCTTTTTCTATTAGAGAAAGAAGTAAACGTACCAGAAAACTGACAGTGTGTTTGGAAATTTCTGGGACCCAGCAGGAAGCAAAAGAAGGACCATCTAAAGGACACTCAGGTCTTCCAGTAGCACAGAAATTTTCTAACTTGCAAACTTGAGGATAATATACCCAGGGACAATAATCTGATTTCCTAGATGTGGCCAGAATATCTCCCACAGCTTACACTTCTACAGTATTACATATTTCTTTTTCCTAACAGATGTTACACTGTTTAGTCAATGCATACCTCCATTGCTGGAGATGCAATTCTTAGTACCAGAGATAATACCTACAATACCTTCAATAATTATAAAGTATGAAATACTGTTTATGGGGGTTTCCATGATCCAAGGATTAAGTTAAGTTCTTCTGTATAACCCCAGGCAAAAGGAAGCCTTGGCTATTCCACATTCCATCCCTTCACCCAGGATGTCTTAGATCCTGGCAGGGTAATATGGCATACGCATGTCTAACCCAGCCCAGTCCCACCTTAGGTGCCATGGCTATAATTAGCAGCACTGGCCAGTGTGTAGTCATATTTTTTACTATTTTTGGTATCAAGCACCCCTCTGATACTGGGTAAAATGTTCACTGGTAACAGAATCACTCTTCAGTCACTCAGGGGCTGACCACCCAGGTCCCTCGCTTCTCCTCCTCCTGGACACTCTCTACGCTCTGGACATCCCCCGTGGTAAACACACCTTCAGAAGTTAGCCAGAGCCCTGCGGGACGACTTCAGCTCGTGGACACTGTGCTTGGCTAGGAGCTCTGAAGGAACATACAGAATTGGTGCCGAGTGGGATCTCCTCCACCTAAAGCAGAAAATTTCCCACAGATACTGAGTCTTCTTGGCAGGCACGAGAAGGAGTTTGTGCAGTATCTCATCACAGTTGCCACACAGCCTGCGAGGTCAGGCGGTGTCCCCTGCTTTCCAGGGTGGTCACCCCTACCCACTCAGCCTGGGAGCAGGACTCCCTCTTCGCCTCACTGCACCAACGCTCGTTTCCAACAAAGCAGAAACAATCACCCGACATGTGTCTGAGGATCGGCACATGCGTTCCGAGAATGAAGAAAGACATGAAAGGGCTTTGTGAACGCAACGTGACATTCTAACTTCATCTTATTAGTAGCACGAATTGTTTTTCTGTGGTTTGAGTTTTAAGTTAGAATTCCATTTTTCTCTCCGAGGGGACAGGTGTTAAGCCTGGGTTTGGGGATCAGCTGGAATCCTTGACTTCTGCGTGTATTCACGCCCCACTCCACGTCACTGCTTACCTTGGGAGGCTTCCTAACGATGCAGGAAGGAGAGTTCAGCAGCAGAGACACAGGTGGTCGGCACAGCAGCCACGTCAGAAGGAAACAATGAAAGAGAAAAAAACAAGGTAAATTCAGCACCTTGGAGACACATCTGAAAGACAACTCTGCTTCACAGTGATCAAAGGCCAAACTCAAACACACTGCCAGAAGTGATCGACTCTCATATCTGTTCAAACATACAGCAAGCACAAAATGAACTGTCCTGGTTTAACACACTCACAATGGGGCAGTCATTCACATGTTTCACTGTTGGGTGGCTCGAACCACCAGGGACTCACGCATGACTTTTCTATAGGGTGGCACAGGATAGTCTCGTCAGGTGGCACAAGTCAGCAAGAACAAACACATTAACAGAGTGAATCTGGTTATTTAGGGAGATTTTTTTTTTTTTGAAACAGGGTCTCCCTTTGTAGTTCAGGCTGGCTCTGAGCTCACTATGTAGCCCAGGCAAGCCTCAAACTCAGCAATCCTCCTGCCTCTGCCTCCCGAGTACTGGGATTACAGGCGTGGGCCACCACACCCGGAACTGTGGTATGTGGTATTGATCGCTGGTGGGTGTGAGTCACCACGCCCAACATTGTATGTGGTCACCAGGATCGAACTCAGGACCTTGCGCTTGCAAGGCAGGCGCTGGAACCACTGAGCTAAATCTCCAGCCCTTTTAGGGAGATTTTTGATGATTCTAAAAGAGCAATGGAAAGGCATGAAGTAAAGAAATGATACTCATTACAACACATGGTCAAATATTTTAAAAATCACATTTCCTATTTAAATTTTCCTAAACCAGTAATGAAATATATGCATATTTTAAATAAATATATCAAATATTGCTTTTGATAAATATATATACTCTAATATAAATGAGAATCTTTCCCTTTCAAAAGCATGGTTCTAACTGGATAGAGAAGATGTGGCTTTTTAATAAAATGGAGTTATTACTCTATCATAAAGAATGACAAGATTCATTCATTTATGTGCAAATGGATACACCTGGAGGACACACTAATAAGTGAAATAAATAGATCACAGATATGCAAATACTGGATCTTTTCTTTGGTATGAGAACCTAAAAAGATGTAAATGAGTTCTAGAATGTATGATAGTTTTTGTAAAATAGGAAATATCCAAAGGGAATTTGGTGTGGGAATATAACAAGGGGGAAAGAATAAATATGATTCTGAAAGAAAATGAAAAAGCATGTATATAAGGGGTAGGGGGTTGTGGGTGGGTGAAAATGAGAATTAACTTGTGTCATATACTGGTACAAATTCTCCAATGTTGTATGTGATTGTGAGCTGTATATAAAATGTACCAATAAAGAATTCAATTTAGGGCCGGAGGGTTAGCTCAGAGGTTCCGGCGCCTGCCTCGCAAGCGCAAGGTTCTGAGTTCGATCCCCGGAAACCACATACAATGCTGGGCTGGAGACTCATGCCCACCAGCAATCAATACCACATACCACAGTGCCGGGCGTGGAGGCTCACGCCTGTCATCCCAGCACTTGGGAGGCAG
>PVIC010049504.1:0-13136 GCA_004025085.1 Thryonomys swinderianus | reverse complement strand
CCCCTCCTCTCCTCTCCTCCCCTCCCCTCCCCTCCCCTTCCCTTCCCTCTCCTTTTCCTTTTCCTTTTCCGTTTCCTCTCCCTTTTCCTTTTCCTTTTCCTTTTCCTTTTCCTTTTCCTTTCCTTTCCTTTTTTTGGAGACAGGGTCTTGCTTTGTAGTTCAGGCTGGCCCTGAGCTCACTATGTAGCCCAGGCAAGCCTCAAACTCAGCAATCTTGCCTCTGCTTCACGAGTGCTGGGATTACAGGTGTGAACCACCATGCCTGGCAAAAGACATCTTTTTTTCTTCATGTTTTGGGTTCTTGCTTTTTTTTCCCACTCAACATTGAACATTGACCAGTATTAGTTCTAGTTCATTGTTTCTCACCTGCGAACAATCCCCCCCTCAGGACATTTAGTAATGTCTGAAGACATTTTTAGTTGTCATAACTGATGGTTTGAGGGAGTAAGGACTAGGTATGCTGCTAGCCATCCTAGAATGCACTGGACAGTCTTTTACAATCAAGAATTATGTGGTCCCCAAATGTTAGTAGGACAGAAGTTAAGAAACCTTGATTTAAATAATGTTTACTCTTCAGCTTTGAATTAGAAAAAAAATCTGCTGTGGCTTTTTCTTGAAAAATGATACAGTTCTTAGAGCATGGGCATTAGAGTTTTATAGATCCAGTATTTAAACCTTGTCTTGATTCTCACTGGTTATGAGTATCTATATTTAGGTATGTGGGAAAAAGAAAATCCAGCACATTATAGAGCACAGAATATTATTTATATTCTTTCCTCCCATTTAAACTTCATATGACAATGATAGTTTTTGTTATTCACTCCTGAGACTTTAGGCAACGCTTCAGCTCTTCTAGTTTTTCAGGATATTTTCATCTGTTAAATGAACATAGTAATATTTATAGCTTATATTTTAGGGAAGATTTCATCAGAAAGTCTAAATGAATCATTTTCCTATGACTGCAGTATAGTAAATACTACATAGTTGATTTATTAGAAATAACTTTACATTTTGATTATAGTCACTTGGATTTTCTATTACAAGTGATACACAAATGGACAAGATTGTCCTGCCTACAGCTGGACAAATAAAATGTAATCTTTCTGCATGTGGTAGAATATTATTCAGGCATAGAAAGCATACATGGTATAACATGGCTGAGCTTAGAAAATTTTATGCTAAGCAAAAGATTACATAAAGTAGTACAGAATTCTGTTGATAGGAAACACCCAGAATGGGGCAGATCTAGGGGCAGAAAGATTAGTAGTTGCTTAGTGCTGGGGAGAATGGAAAAAGTAAAGGAAAATAAAAGGAGTTATCATTTTGATTTGGTAAAAATGTTCTAAAATTGTGGTGATGGTTGCATGACTTTATGGTATAATAAAACCACTGCATTATTATAGTTGAAATGGAAAAATTATAAGTAAGCGAACTATATATCAATAAAGCTGATGTCTACAAGTGGTAAAGATAAAGGCTCTCTGTCCTTTCTGTGATGTTACTTGCTTTATTCCTCTATCTTCTGGTTTCTGTGGGTCTGACTGAGAGCAAGGATTCCAGTAGAGATGGCAGTAGAGATGGCAGTAACATTGCTGGCTGTTTTTCATTGTTAATTGATTGCAGTGATGGTTGCCCCTGTGTATACCCTTCCGATTTGTCCGGTTAAGAAGAATTTCTCGCCAGGTGTGGTGGCTCACGCCTGTAATCCCAGCACTTAGGAGGCAGAGGCAGGAGGACTGCTGAGTTGGAGGCTTGCCTGGGCTACATAGTGAGCTCAGAGCCAGCCTAAACTACAAAGTGAGACCCTGTCTTAAAAAAAAAAAAAAAAAAAAAGAATTTCTCAGTGTACCTATATAGCTGGTATATGAACAGCTAAGAAACTTAAATATATTCTATTTTTTTCATATATGCTCAATTATGCCCTGAATTGGCCATTAAAGTTGTAACCAAGTTCCAAAATGTTCTATTTTTGTAGGTAGGTAGCAAGTTAAAAAGCTAATTTTCTTTGTTGGACATTAGCTAACTTTAGTCAGAGGCCTGAAGTTAGGAATTATTAATAATGAGAGATATTATAGTATGAGGCCTTTAATAACAATAATAAAAACACTATAATTCATACTGCCATAGTTGTAGATATTAAATGAAAACTATCCTTGCAATCAGACTCTGTTTCACTGAAACTTAATTGCAGCATAGTATCCCATCCTCAAAATGTATGGAGAAATATATGGCTCTTGTTACCGAAAAGGCTTTATATGAAGAATGTCTTGAGGTACGGCAGGATCAAAGTTTTGGACAGTTACTGCATGATTCTGCTTCCCTTCTGTAAGCCAGGTTTGGCTATGTTATGTTAGCTTTTTTTTTTTTTTTTTTTGAGACAGGGTCTCGCTTTGTAGTTCAGGCTGGCCCTAAGCTCACTATGTAGCCTATGCAAGCCTCGAACTCACAACAATCCTCCTACTTCTGCCTCCCGAGTGCTGGGATTACAGGTGTGAGCCACCATGCCCGGCATTGTGTTTATGCGGTACTGATTGCTGGTGGTTGTGAGTTACCACACCCAGTATTGTTTTATGCGGTTACTGGGAATCCAAGAAGAGACCTTGCACTTGTTAGGCAGGTGCTGGAACCACTGAGCTAAATCTCTGGCCCTATGTTAACTTTTCATACAGGTTGTGCTTATGGTTGTAAGGTAATGCAGAAGCTCCAGGCTTTAAGTCTCAGCATGAAGAGTATAGACACAAGGACATTTCCTCTTTCAACAACTCATGATTGACTGTGGCTAGTAGAGCCTCTGTCTAAACCTGAGAGGTGGACTCAGTGTTCTCACCTAGAATTTTAGGGTACTTTTTCTGTTTCCTAGGTTTAGATGCTGCGTGGCAGACATGTTATATCTACTGTTATAATGGTCTATACACTAGAACTTTTTTTTTTTTTTTTGAGACAGGGTCTCATTTTGTAGTTCAGGCTGCCCCTGAGCTTGCTATGTAGCCCAGGCAATCCTTGAACTCACAGCAGTCTTCCTGCCTCTGGCTCCTGAGTGCTGGGATTATAAGCGTGAGCCACCATGCCCGTCATTGTGGTGTGTGGTACTGATTGCTGGTGAGTCTGAGTCACCAAACCCGGCTTTGCGTTGTGTGGTTAGTGAGGATTGAATTTGGATTTGGGACCTTGCACTTTTGCAAGGCACACGCTGGAACCACTGAGCTAAATCCCTGGCCCTTACACTAGAACTTCTATCCTGATAATAAGCAAAAAATTTATGGAGGGCTTATTTACTGTTTATAATAGGTAGAAGTAAAGCACTTTGGGTTAAAAATAAATAAATTATGAGTTGTTCTAAGAGTTGTATTCCTAAAGAAATTTACTATGTAACATTATCTAAGATTTTTGAAATTTGGTATGAGTTTCTTCTAAGTCTTGGTCCCAGGGGCTCTTAAGTACTCTATGGGTTTCTTCAGCCTTTGAAATGAGTACTTCTTTCCCTTTTGATTTAACAGGTGTTATTAGCCAGTCGTTACTGCTTTAAACTTGGCCTTTGGAATTCAACATATATAAGAATAAGATTTTAGATTTCCAGTTGTGTAAAACACTATCTCATAAATTTTGTTTACTTAAAAAGTACAGATACAAATAATTTAAATAGGAGGATGCTTCTCTTGTTCATCATTGTTTCATGCAATTTAGACTTGGAGACATGAGTTAATGTGATGTCTAATTGCTTTCTTTGTTAATAATTGACCAAATTCTCTTTTGGGAAACAAAAGGCATTCATTTCTCTGCTAGCGTGGTTTTATGGCACATAGCATACAATATTTAGTATGCTATAGTTGTAGTTAAGGCTACTTTCTAATATAGATTGGGTGCAGACAATTAGGGTTTTAAATATTTTCAAGTGATATTATCACATAGTTGTAGTATTTAACTCATAAATTAATATTCTACTTTTTTGTCTTAAAAAGAACCTCAGTGTTAAGACAAAGATTATAACTTAAAAACTAATAAGGGAATGAAAAGAAAATTATTGCCAGAATAATGACAGTTATTCTTTTTTCTCCTGTTTCTCACACAGTGATCCTGGTGGAGGGATTGAAATGTCTGAGTTCATCCGGGAGGCTACACCTCCAGTTGGCTGCAGCTCAAGAAATTCTTATGCTGGTCTAGATCCAAGCAATCAGGTAGCAGCTCCTGCTTTTTAATTTGCCTTTTCCCCTCTCCTCCTGATGGTTCAGTCATTAGTCTCACGTCTGTAACAGCATTTGGATATTTGTCTTTATTTTTTGACTGCTTATTAATAATATCTTTACTAATCTTATTTTTAACTGACTTCACATTAGTAAATCCATACATGGGGAGCACGTATCACATGTTTAATGCCTGCATATATAGTTTGATCAAGACAGTTTCAGTGAATACCTTAGGAATATGCATGGCTAGCTTACTGTGTTTTATTTATCTTTCCATCATCTGTATTGGAAAGGTATAGATGTCCATGATTATCATTAGTTTAAACATAGCCAAGAAAACCACAACTATCCCACATGAGATATTAATGGTGAAACTAGAAGTAGAATATAAATCTGCTTTTGCCAATTCTTTTGTTTTTTTTTGCTTTTTTTTGAGACAGGGTCTCGCTTTGTAGTTCAGGCTGGCCCTGAGCTCACTATTGGTGCCCAGGCAAGCCGCCGCGAACTCAGCAATCCTCCTGTCTCTGCCTCCCGAGTGCTGGGATTACAGGCGTGAGCCACCACATCCGGCATTGTGGTATGCAGTGTTGATTGTTGGTGGGCACACCCAGCATTATATGTGGTTACCGGTGATCGAACTCAGGACCTTGCGCTTGCGAGGCAGGCACCAGAACCACTGAGCTAACCCTCCGGCCCTGCTTTTGCCAATTCTAATGTCTTCTTGCTGTGTAAGTTTTTATTTAGAATAGAAGCTCTGAAAGTGTCGTCTCAACACCCAATTGTGGCCTGTTAAACTCTCATTCGGTCTAATCTTGGTTGTGCTGTACAGTTTTTTCATTCATCCTGAACTTTTGAGCTAAGCCACAGTCCTTTATGCCTGCCTTATTAGCAGTTGACTTCACTAGATAGAGTACAGTGAATTTATCTTTTGGGACTAATTTCTCATGGTAAGACTTTATGTAACAGGGGGTTTAGTGCTCATTGTGTTAGCCCTGCCATTATGTGGAGAAACAGCTGATTTCTGTCAGGGTTTAGGCCAGATATTGTGCTCTTTAGGTTTTAGTGTTTCATTTTTATACCATTTATAGTGAATACTATTTACATGGGTAACCTTATTGTTGGAGAAGCTGAAATGAAGAAGTAGAGTCAGGTATTACTAGTATAGTCATACTATTTTTGGTGCATATTCTGTAGCATTTATTATATATTATCTGTTGCTTATGTAACTTGTAATAAATGTGAACTCCTTGGACATAATGGCTGTATCTTAGTCCTTGTTACGCTTGTCTCTTGATACCTTCACCCTAATCCCTTCAGGCTCTTTTAATTCTTTAGTCTTTCCTTTTTGGAGAGTTTAAAACAACAGTACTGATAATATTATTTCTAACAGTTGTCTTTTCTTTTAACCTATTTTTCACTCCCTCCCTTCTCTTTCCTTTTGTCACTTACCTTCTCTTAAATATTTTATTGCCTGATAGTATTCAAGGCATGTTAATGGTCTTGGGTAAGAATTGTAACCCTAGAGATTGCAGCCTGTGATGTAACTAATCAAGTTATAAATGTGATGTAGGTTACCAAAGTCCTTTCACAAAGTGATAATTATTGTAATGGTACAGAAAAAGGGCTGACTTTAAAGGAAAACTAATTTCAGGTAGGGAGAAAGGCAAGGCTTTGTGGGATGGTTGACTTTTGCCTCATATACTGTCTGGTTGGCAGGAACCTTTTTTCTAAAATCTCGCATTTTTGGTCCTTCCTAGATTTTGATTATGACACCATGGGAAAGAAACCCTGGAATGTTTTATAATATGCTGCTTAAAGTGCATTTCCTCTGAGTAGAGGGAAATATGGTTTCCTTTTTATTCTTAGAAAATTTAGCAATGAAATAAGAAAATTAACATAATTCATGACATAAATATATATATATTTTTTAATTTTTTGGTGCTAGAGATTGAAGCCAAGGCCTTTGCATTGAAGTACCCTCCCAGCCCTGTTGAGAGAGGGTCTTGCTAAATCACTTGCCTCATCTTCCCAAGTCCTGGACTTAAAGGCATACACTATTTTGTTCGACTAATAAAAAGTTTTTTTAAAACAAATTGAGCTACAGTGTACTGCTCTTCTTTGGAGCTCAGTTCTCTTAGCTGAGTGTGTTGTGAAGTGTAACATTGTTAAATGATTTTCTACTGTGACACTTTGGGGATGGCATTGCATTTGAATGTACTTTAGTTTGTATTCTGATCTCCTGTTGTGTATCACAAATAGTCAAGATTTTTTGGTATTTTGGGAAGAATCATAAGTAATACAGAAAACATGAAAAATAAAATATAATAACCTCAAGCTCATAGCAATCCTTCTGCCTCTGCCTCCTGAGTGCTGGGATTATAGGCATGAGCCATCACTCCCAACACAGTGGTGTGTGATACTAGGGCTCGAACTCCAGACCTTGTGCTTGTCTGGCAGCCAGAACCACTGAACCAGATCCCCGGTCCCCCACTGTATCTTTTAAAAATGTCTTTGCTAGTAAAGGAGTATTCAGCAATAATGACTTTGAGGAATAGAAGTTTGTATTTTCACCAAAATTTGGAGGTTATTTTTTTATTGGCTACATCAATATTTGTCTTGTTTTTGTTTTCTATAGTACCAGGGATTGAACTCAGGACTTTGCACTTTCCAGGCAGGTATACTGCCACTGAGCTACATCCCTGGTTCTTAAAAGGTTTATTACTAATTTCACTCATATCTTTTTGCTTATTTTTATTCACTGTTCACTGACCTGTAACTTACACACTGTAATACACATCTTGAGTGTACATCTCAATGAATTCACCCCTTCTGTGGATGCACTTCCTTTGTTCCTTTAAAAGCAGCAATAACCTATATTCTGAGCATATTTCTTGTGTTCTTCTCTCAAATTGAATCACTAAAAGAGAAAACTTAGTAAGTACATAAATAACTGTATAATGCTTTACATTTTATGATGCTAAATTTGCTTGACTATTTCCTTGTTCTTTGAGTCCCATGAAAAATGTAAGAAAAGTTGCTAGGATTCCTTATTGCATTCATGGAATTTGTGGTATTTGTTTATATGAGTTTTGTAGTAATATAATAAATAATGACTGAAAATTTAGCAAAGTGTTATGCTATCTTGAATATAAGTACTAAAAGTTAAGTGGTCTGATTTTAGTTTTCTAATTATATTTTGTGCTTGAAAATGGAGCTTTGTAAAATGTTCTAACATCTACAAAGAATTACTGACTTATCTGGAACTAAGGATGTTGCATGTTGTTACACTAACAACTTGACAGTAAGATTTATGTTGTTTCTCTAGCATGTAAATATATTTTGCCCTACAATAGCCAAACCTCCCCTTTATATGCCAAAACAAGTCTATTTCAGATAGATTCAGTGCCTGGTTTTCCTTTTGTTGATGACATGGACATGTGATGGTACAATATAAAAAATGATAATGACCGTATACTATGAACTACTAGAGCTTAGAGCATTGGACCTTGGAGCCAGCATTGATTCTGAGAGTGCAGGAATATTGAGATCTCAGCACATCTGGAACATAGTGCAGACTGTGCCTCAGCAGGCAGGTAGTGTGGCTCTGATAGAACATGCCCAACAGGTATCTTTTAATATTGATAAACGTGATTGATAGCATGTTGAGATAAATTGATAATTCTGTTGTATAATTTTGCTAGTTTGAATTGGTAATGACATAGTATTTTAATTAGTTTGATTTAACTTATGTTTACAGATTGGATCTGGTTCCTCTCGTCTTGGAACAGCAGCAACTATTAAAGGTAGACATGATATGACTTGAATATTGCCTCTGACTTTCCATTTTTTTCTTTTTTTGGGTTGTAATAAAGGTAACAGTACTGTACACTGAAATTTAATGAAAAATCATTTTACAGATAAAGTTATCTTGCTAAGTTTGCTGGTCTTAAATTGTGTTACTCTTTATCATTTAAACTTCACAAAAGTAGCCATTTGTATTATATTGCATGAAGTATATGTTTATCAGAAACTTTGTTGCTGAGACAAGATGCTTTCACAGGTTTAGGTGAGGCTAATAGAAACCTAGTTAATTTGATAAGTACAAATAAAACGGTAAAAAATGCAAAGTTTTTTTCCCTCTTGTTTCATGCCTCTGTGTAAGCTATGTTCATATTGTTTACCCAAAAACTTTTTAGGGGAAGGAAATATATGTTATTTCATAATTTGTTATCATTTATACTACCTTTTTAAACATTACTTAAAACAGTTTTACTAGGTAACATTATGATGATTTCTGTATTATTTGGATTGTAGTTCTGTGAGACTGACGATGTGTTCTTACCGTCCATATACATCTTACAGTGCATCTTCCATGATTGCATCCCTTGATTTACAGAGTACTTCACTTGATATTTCCCACACTGCTGATGTTCATTCTTGGTTATGCCAATGTCATCATGTCTGTCTTTTAGGAGACACAGACACTGCTAAGACTTCTGATGACATCAGTTTAAGTCTGGGCCAGAGCTCTAGTCTCTGTAAAGAAGGCAGTGAAGAGCAAGGTGAGAACTGTGTTCCACAGTGCATTGTGTACGTCGGTGATTAGGATGAATCTTTGGACCAGGTCACTCACATTTTGAGGGAAATCTAACATAGTTTACTTTGAGGAAATATTTTAAAAACATTGATATAATAGCTTCAAAAGTACTTAATATATGTTCTACCAAATAGGGAGAAAATTTTATGAGATGGGACATAATTTGCTATTCCTGTAGTTGGTCAGAGCATGTAAACCTGCTAAAGGAAAATATGGTATGGAAAACATATTTTCCATTTAGTATGATCCCTAAATGACAGCTTTTTCATCTCTTATCCAGTTGCAGAAGTTACAGTATGATAGAGAAATAACTTGTATGTTACAGTATGTTGTTAGAGAAATAATATATTATGTAATAATATCTTACAGATACTATTTTATTGCTGGTACTTGGAAGTTTATAAATTGTAATTCTCAGCCTTCATTATTTTCTTGTTGGTACGTGGAAGTTTATCACTGTAATTCTCTGCCTTGGAATTACAAAAGCCACCATTGTTTACTCTTTTTTTTTTTTTTTTTTTTTTTGAGACAAGGTCTCACTTTGTAGTGCAGGTTGGCTCTGAATTCACTATATAACCCAGGTCAGCCTTGAGCTCACAGCAATCCTCTTGCCTCTGCCTCCCAAGTGCTGGGATTATAGCCACCATGCCTGGCACTGTGGTTTGTGGTACTGGGGATTGAATTTGGGACTTTGTGCTTTCCAGGTAGACAGTGGAACCATTGAGGTCAATCCCAGGCCCTATTTACTTGCTTTTGAGGAGTACCCTCCTGCCAAAAAAAGACCCTAAATACACTGTATAACACAAAAAACTTTTTTTTTTTTTTTTTTTTGAGACAGGGTCTCGCTTTGTAGTTCAGGCTGGCCCTGAGTCATTATGTATCCAAAACAAGCCTTGAACTCAGCAATCCTCCTGCCTACTGAGTGCTGGGATTACAGGCATGAGCTACCATGCCCGGCTATATTTACTTTTGTAAATGTATGCTAGCTATGCATAGATAATGACCTGTAACACTGACTGAGTACATACTATTCTCTAGGCTAGAGAGTCAGCAGACTTAGGCCCGACAGTTTGGTAGGCCATAAGGTCTCTTGTGCTACCCCACAACTCAGTTATAGAATGAAAAGAATTGTAGAGTGAAAGGAGCTATAAACAAATAAATGAATGGGCATGGTTTGTTATACTAAAACTTTCTTTACAAATACGGCCAGATTTGGTTTCATGGTCCTTATTTGTCAACCTCTGGTTTAGTTCCTCTTTAAGCACTGTATGTATGTTTACCCAGTCAGTCTTCATAACAGGCGTCCCAAGCTGGCAATAGTCTCACCTTGCAGATAAACATTACTATAGCTTAGAGAGAAATTATTTAATCACTTAGCTATTCTACTTTCATACACTTTTATAACTTGCTTTTACCATATAACATTTTGTAATGATTTTATATGGAATATAAAATGGAAATAAATCAGTTAACAGAAAAATTGAGCCTTTTAATGGCTTCATAATAGCATGGAATCATATTAGTGTAAGTCAGTTTATGTGCAGTAAGTAGTGGCATAGGATAGGGAGGAGTGAGGGTTACAGAAATTATAATGTTTAAGAAGAATGATTCAGGGAAAGCTTCACCTAGAGCAAAGACCTGAAGAAGGAAAAGGCATATACCGTTAGAGTGCCTGCAAGAAAGATACTCTAATGGCCTTGCAGAGGGAAGCATGAGTGCAAAAGTTGGAAAGTAGGAATGTGCTTGTTGGTTTTCGGAGTTACATGGCTTGTTTGGAATAAGTGAGACCCAAATTGTATGGATTCTTAGCTATTTTAAAGGTATTAGCTTTGATTTTGAGTGAGATGAATTACTAAATGGTTGTGTTAGCTTTTAACAGAACACTGTGGCTCCTAAATTGAGTATATTAAAAGGGACAAAAATGTAAGCAGAGAACTCTTTTAATAGATCATTGCATTAATCCAGGGGAAGGGTGTGTGTGTTTGTCTCTAGAAGATATTTAAGAAGAAATGTTGATGGATTTGTATATTCATGCAAGGGAAATAGCAGTCACACATGACTTTAAGGCTTTTGGGTTAGGCAGGAGGGGAATGGACTCCCTCTTACCTGAAAGAGGGAAGAAAAGATTCAAAAACATGGGGCAGTAAGGGAGTAAGAGAGTATTTAGTGTGACCTCCATAAAGCCAAACAGAGAAGTGTGATATTCAGGAAGGAAATCTGATTTAGGAGTTGTTGGTGTGTAAATATTTTTAAAAACACCACACAGGTTAAGAAGGGGTTGGATTACTAGGAAGTTAATAAATCACTACTAGTGCAAACCTGCCTGGTTAGCTGGCATAGTAGTGAAGAGGCTTGACTCTATCCATATTCTTCTTGGCACTGGCTGTGGTTTGGCACCACCTAGTGGCAGTCGTTCATTCCAAATTAAATACAGAATATGGACATTTTGTGGCTCTGCTTTAGATTTACAAGATAGTGATTTTTAATTGGTTAGCTGTCAGTTGATTAGCTGGTACTCCTCTTTATACATTATTCCAGATTATCCTAAGAAATCTGAAGATGTAGAAGTGTACTTTGCATTTCTGTTTCTTTACTTTCTTGTTTAGTGGTACTGGGTTACGTTCCTAGCCCTCTTTCTGCCCCCCTTCCTCTTTCCCTCTCATTTTGAGACAGGATCTTGCTTAATTACCTGGTCTAGGCTCAAATATGTGATTTCTTACTTCAACCTCTTAGAATGCTGGAGTTTCAGGTGTGTGCCACTACACCCAGTTTAACTTTTAAATTGTAGAATTTAAAGACTATAAGAATCTCTGTACAGTAATTGTTTTTGTGCAAATAATAAAGAATGTAGTTTTACTTACTTTACAAACTTGAACACATAATAAAAAGCCTAACATGTCATTTATAAATCACAATTTATATGGCATATACTATAGGCCATCTCTTTAAGTTTTTAATTATTTAGATCTAATGTAGGTTAAGTTTTTTTAAGTTCATAAATATTTCTAGTATCCCAATTTAATTTTAGGAGGTGTCTATGTTTTTTTTTTTTTTTTAAAGACAGGGTCTCGCTTTGTAGTTCAGGTTGGCCCTGAGCTCACTGTGTAGCCTAGGCAAACCTGGAATTCAGCAATCCTCCTGCCTCTGCCTCCCGAGTGCTGGGATTACAGGCGTGAGTCACCATGCCCAGCACTGTGGTATGTGGTATTGATGGCTGGTGGGCGTGAGTCACTACGCCCAGCATTGTATGTGGTTACCAGGATCGAACTCAGGACCTTGTGCTTGCGAGGCAGGGGCCGGAACCACTGAGCTAAATATCTGGCCCGAGGTTTCTACTTTTACCATGTCTGCTTCTCCTGGGAAATGACTCACTATAGAATCTGTTATGCTTTGTCTACACAGTTAGGACATATAAGATTGTAATTTTCTTCTTTTTTTTAAATTACATTCTTTATTGGTACAATTTGCATACGTCTCACAATCACACATAACATTGGGGAATTTGTACCAATATATGACACAGTCAATTCTCATTTTTACCCATATCACCACCCACACCTCCCAACCCCCTATATACATGCTCTTTTATTTTCTTTCAGAATCATATTTATTCCTTCCCCTCATTATATCCCCACACCAAATTTCCTTTGGAGATTTCCCACTCTAAAAAGATTGTCATACTACTAGAGCTCATTTGCATCTACTGGTGCTCATATCAACGAGAAGATGTGGTATTTGCCTATCTGTGCTCTATTGATTTCACGCCTTAGCGTGTCCTCCAGGTGCATCCATTTGCACATAAATGAATCAATGTTGTCATTCTTTATGGCAGAATAGTACTCCATTTTAAAAAAAAAACCCCACATCTTCTTTATCCAGTCTCCAGTTGATGGGCATTTGGGTTGTTTCCAAGATTGAGCTATCACGAACTGAGCTGCTGTGAACAAGGGTGTACATCTGTCTTTCCACTGTGATTTTCTAAGTTCTTTTGGGTATATTCCTAGCAGGGGGATAGCAGGGTCAAATGGGACCCCTAGTCTTAGTTTTCTGAGAAATCTCCACACATATCTCCACAATGGTTGCACAAGTCTGCAATCCCACCAGCAGTGGAGTAGGGGTCCTTTCTCCCCACAGCCTCGCCAGCATTTATTGTTGTTTGATTTTGTAATAGCAGCCATTCTTTGTGGAGTGAGATGAAATCTCAGTGTTGTTTTCATTTGCATCTCTCGAATGACCAGTGATGTTGAACATTTCTTCATATGTTTCTTGGCTGCTTTGACTTCTGCCTCTGAGAAGTGTCTGTTCATTTCAGATGCCCATTTTTGAATTGGGTCTTTAAACTTGGGGAGGCTGAT
>PVIC010049502.1:0-13144 GCA_004025085.1 Thryonomys swinderianus | reverse complement strand
CATGCACAAAACTAAACTCACAGTGGATACGAGCCTTAAACATTAAAACAGAAACAATAAGCCTGCTGGTAAACAGGCTTGGTAAAACTCTTGGAGACATTGGCTTAGGCAGAGACTTTATGAATAAAACCTCCCTAGCACAAGAACTAGCAGAAAGAATCAACAGATGGGATCTCATCCTACTGAAAAGCTTCTGCACTGCCAAAGAAGTCGCTGGCACTGCTAGAAGACTACCAACAACATGGGAAAAATCTTTACTAGCTGTGTATCAGACAAAGGGCTATGATTTTAAAATTTAAAAGAAATTGCCAGGCATGGTGGCTCACACCTGTAATCCCAGCACTCGGGAGGCAGAGACAGGCAGATTGCTGAGTTCAAGGTTTGCCTGGGCTACATAGTGAGCTCAGAGCCAGCCTGAACTACAAAGTGAGACCCTGTCTCAAAAAAAAAAAAAATTAAAAGAAATTGAAGTGACCTAAAACTCTCATTGATTGTTGAGCAGAAATTGAAAGTACCATAGCCACTTTGGAAGCCATTTAACAGTCTTTTATATAAAATTAAAATCCACTTACACTTGCACTCAGCATTCCCACTTAAAGACATTAGAACAATTCCACACAAGACTTTTGGGTGAAATTTCAAAGCTTGTGATTCATAAAGCTCCACACTACAAGTAATTCAGATGGCCAACAACTGGCAAGTGGACAATCAAGTCATCTTATGTCAGTGCAATGGATTTTAGTCAGCAATAAAAAGGAGCAAAATTTTGATACTTAAAATATGACCATCCCACATGCTAGGTTATTTAAAGACACCCTGTATGTTATACTTATGAGAAGTTACAATTAAGGCAAAACTCACCTATAGATGATGAGTAGCAATTATTGCCACTGATAGAGGAAAGGTTGAATAGACTGACCATAAATCAGCATATGAGTACATTTGAGGCTGATGGAAAATTTCACGACTTATTCATAGAAACACCAAAACTGGTGTATTTTTGTCAAAACTCCTCAGATTATACTCTTAAAAGTAATAATTTTGATGTATAAGTATAGATACCATTCAAATATTCTATATAAAAATAGGTGTTCTGGAATAAAGTATTATCTCTTATTCAGCTGTATTTTAAAATTGTCACTAATTTTCATATAAAATGATAATGAAACAATGTTAAAAATAGTGTGTTGTTTCTACTCCACTTACCTTAAAATATCTTGCCCTAATTTTAAAATATGTATTTTTCTTCTCTCAGTATTTCTATAGGCCATATAAGCCTCTTAAAACACGTTTTGATTATTGTATAATATGTGTTTAATGAATAGTTGAATAAGATGCCTTTGCTTTGTTTGTACCCATGGGAAAAGATGAATATGTGATAATCAGTTCTTTTCTGCTTTTTCCCAAATTTATAAAACTGCTGTCTCTGTTATAGCACTGGGAGTCCATTCTAAATAACTTTATCTCTAAATTGTTGTCATAATTTCTTTTCCAGTTGTTTTGAATGATACCCTTGTTTTAAAATCCCATCCCAGTTCGGATTTATGCGCAGTGAATGAGAGCACCTGCTTCTTTCCTCCCAGCCCACAACAGCTTCTTCATAATTTCTCCTTTTCATTCAATGAGCAATTGTTGAGCACATATTTACAGGTAAAGTTAAGTTCAAAGGTGCAAAAGAGAGAATGGTTTTGTGCATTTGTCTTTTCATGGCATTGATTTTATTACCCTCTACCTTTCCTATTTCACTCCTATAACCTTTGTTCAAGCTGAAATTATTTTTGCCAATCCTCTTAGTAGGAGTTCTGCCCTCAATTATTTCCCTGAAGGTCACTCACACAATGAACTAAAGCACCTTTCTTATTATTCCATTATCTGGTTTTCTTTTTAAAAAGCTCTTAAGGAATCTCCCTTTCCTGTTGACGCAGAGGAATACAGTGGAAAGGAAACTGTCTTTAAGTTACATAAATCTGAGTTTAAATCTTGATTACTGCTAAATGATTAGGCAAAATATTATTTGCAAGCCTCCTTTGCCTTGTGGATTATACATTTGAAGAGGCTAAGATTATATCTAACATATATAGCAGCTGCCTGATCTAGAGTAGCTATTTGGTCTGCAAGTGTTCTTTATCTTTACAATTTGAGAAGGACAGGTTTATACTTCTAACTAGTTTTTGTGAGCAGGCTTCTTCATTAGAAACAGATACCTTGAGGATTTCTACAGCAGCAGTAGAATTAGAGAAACATGGCCAAGGCACCACTTCCTGGATCAAAGGCTGCTTAAGGGCCCAAGAGTCAACCTACAAGAAGTAACATGGCAAAAAAAGAGAGCTAGAAACACAAAGTACATTTCAGAAAATGAGAGCTATGTCTTTTGGTCTTAAGGTTGTTTTCCTTGAATTTGTTCATGATTGTAAATTACTTCCACTTTCAAATTATAATTTGATTTTGTGAGGCACTGAACTCTTCAGTTTTTCATTTATATTGTTACATTACTACATTCTCCTGTAGCCTGAATGAAGATGTTTTAGACATAAAAGTTAAATTTTGTTTGTTGAGGTAAATTCCTGTGAATATAAATGTGATCTAATACAGCCGTTGTGACTTCTTAATAGAACACTTCTCATGAACTGGGATATAGTGTGTGTCTTTATGAGAAGAAATATGAATGTATGTGCATGTGTGTGCTTATGCATGCACATAGGTGTGTCTGGGGATGACTTTGTAGGAAAATTATAGGTGATGAAAACAGAAATAATAGCTACTGGGAATCATACATAAACATAAATTCATCTCCTCAAGTTCTATAACTTTCAAGACAACTAAATATCTTATATGTGTACATGTTTTAAGACACTTCTTTATGAGTATCACTACATTTGAGTATAAAACCTTATACTACACCATATCTTCAAATTATTTCAATTGAAGTAAATGCCTCAATAATATAAAAGACACAAAAGATGCTTCTTGCCCATGTATTGTTGAGACAACTGGGTAGAAATGAAATTTATTCTGAAGAATAAATATCTTCTCTGTCAGTTACTCTAGAAGAGGTTATTCCTCAGACAAGCAATGATTACAAAAGAGGTGTCTCATCTACAGCCTTAAGTGTAAGGGCAATAGAGCGATTTTCTGAAAATCAAAGAAAATAACAGGAGGCAGCCTTAAGGGATGAAGTTTGCTACATTCTCAACAGGAACATAGAGGATTCGCTGAGATCCACTAACAGGAAAATAGAATCCAGAGATGGCTTTGTTAATAGCCAGAAAGTTCAGAGGTGCTGGCTAAAAGAGGAAATTGCCGGATCTGGTGGCAGCAGGCTGGAAATTGCCAGAGATAATTCAAAGGGTACAGCAGTGGCTGGCTGAACGACACCACGCTACAGTACTTTGTTTTGCATCCAGTTGTTGCAGGGAGGAGGTTTTATACAGTAAACTACTCAGCATGACAACAGTAGCTCTTTTTGTTCTATTGTTTGAGTCAGGTACAGCTGACAGTGCACAGACAGGAAAGCAGTTTGTACAGGTAACACTAGTTCGTCCAGTTCTCAGTGACCATAAGATAATATCTATACAGACATTCTCCTAGTTGTACTTTAATGTTGCTTTGATAGCAAGAGTCTTGGCAGCACAAAAGAGGCCTTTCGGGGATATAGTATTAAATGTCTTAGTTTTTCTCAGAGACGATGCAAAATGCAGCAATTGGACTGAAAAGATATTTATTGCTCTGCATGCCTCTTAGGAGTAAAGATCAGAATTCAAAATAGAAATAGGGCAGCCAATATTCTTACTTGCGGTGGACACTTCTGTCCTAATAAGAAAGAAAAAACAGGAATCAGAACACTTGTTAGGCACGTTTCTACTCACTTTCTCTTTTTACTTCTCAAACTTCAATATGATTTGTCAACTTTCTATCTCATCCCAGCTGTTACTGATCCGATTCTTCCAGCCTTTAGGCTTCTCTTTTCCCTCCAAGTCTTCTTTCACCCTTATTGTGATATGTGTTTTCTTTTTTTTATTTATAAATTTCACTTTTTCTCTGGAAAACAAAAACAATGATTACAAATAGAACATAGAAACAAGCACCTTGTGAGACATGAAGTTAGTAAGTATAAATCTATAAATCATTAAATGATCTGACAGGCATACATCGCATAAGTAAGCAATATTTGTGCTAAGCATACAGCCTCAAAGACCAAGGGATGGTTACTGTTCCTAATCCACTAAATATGACTGTGGTTTTTAATGTTCTTGATACACAATAAATTTGCGAGGCTTATTAAAGTACTGAACAATTAAAAGTTATTAAATTGGCCAAACGGTGTCACATTTGGTCTCTACTTGGAAAACGTAAGTCAGCATAAATAAAATCTACTTGGATAATCGAGGGAAGTGGTGAACTGCATTTTGGCAAAGTTTATCCCCAACTGTGTCTTTCGGATAGAATAAGCCAAAGACTCACGTTTTGTATTCTTCATATGCTCCTCGCACTCTACCCTAAGTGTGCCCTTCTACCGTATTCTTTTCGTTCCCAGCACCGTGCGTTTTAAAATTTGATTTACTATTCAGTGTCACTTGAAATTCTCCATTTGATCCGAGAGTTTCTCTGATCCCAGGGTAAGACTCTGGGTTATATTTTCTGTTGGTGACATGAGTGGACACCAGTGAAAGACGGTGAATATTCCCAGGAGGGCCGACATTTTGCTTATAATGCTGTGGGTAACACTGGGCTCTAAAAATAGCAGCTAGAGATTTTCAGAGCTATCTGCGAGGTCCTGAATTCATCCGCTAAAAAGAAAAGTGAAAAGTGGTTGCCACAGTCTTCGGCCTGTCTTCGCTCAAAGCTTGTAACAGCCTTGCTCTGGTTGGGTGGAGCGTCTGTGCCTCCCTCCTCAGCGGGGACGTCCTCCCCTTGGTGCAGCTGTGCGGACTCCAGCGGAACAAAAGTTCCATTTGTAACAAAAGTTCATGCATTGTTTTAGCTCAGCCTTGTCACTCAGCGTTACTTCGTCTTCAGTTCTGTTCTTTGTTCCCTCTGCAATACATAACTGCCTAAATTCTTTATAGTGGAATGATTTAATGGTTCTCTGAATATTTTTCTCTACATCATCTGTTTTGGTCTTGCATAGTGAAGTTACACTTCAGTAATCATTGCTGAAGAATTGCGATCACTTGGGAGAGATAGTGCGAAGCAAAACATAGCTGCTGAATGAAGTAGAACCAAAAACTTACAAAACAGGCTTTTATTGGATCAATTTACTCCTTTTTACACACATGTGTTGTTTGTCCCTGTGGTAATTTAAACATTTCAAGGTACTTTACTGCGACTAGATGACACTTAAGGACATTAGTGGGAAAATTCCAGAGCTAGCCACCACATTATTTCTCTTTTTCTATTATATTTGTTCACTGTTTTAAATATTGCTCTTCTTTTTCTACTTTGTTCATGCCTCACATTATTTCTAAATTTTCCCTGATTTATGTCTTTTTAAAAATTTGCTTCTTCTTTCCTTCTTATGTCCTGTGCACTTTTTTAATTAATTGATTTTATTGGTATAGTTTATACATATATTATGATCACAATGAACATTGAAAATTTGCACCAGTATACGACACAAATTAATTCTCATGTTTTCCCATTCCCATGCCCACTTTACAGCCCCTTGCCCCATATATACATAGGCTTTGATTCCTTTTCTTTTTACCATCACATTTTTTTCAATTCACCTTATATACCCCATCCCTCTTTCCCCTTCCAATAATTTCTATTTCACAGGATCTAACATACACTCTAGAACTCATTTATATCTTAAATTTCTAATACTAGAGAAAAGATATGGTATTTACACATCTGTGAACTACTTATTTCACTTATGATTATGTTCTCAAGGTACATCCATTTGGGAGCACTGCTTCCTTTTTGATTTCATTTAAAAAGTTGAGAAGTTGGGCCAGAGATTTAGCTCAGAGGTTCCGGCGCCTGCCTTCCAAGTGCAAGGTCCTGAGTTCGATCCCAGTAACCACATACAACAATGCTGGGTGTGGTGCCTCATGCCCACCATCAATCAACAAGCAATCAGCACCACATTCCACAGTGCCTGGCGTGGTGGCTCACACTTGTAATCCCAGCACTCTGGAGGCAGAGACAGGAGGATTGCTGAGTTCAAGGCCTGTCTTGGCTACATAGTGAGCTCAGGGCCAGCTTGAACTGCAAAGCTAGGCCCTGTCTCAAAAAAAAAAAAAAAAAGTTGAGAAGTAGTGGTATTAATTTTTCTTTAAAAGTTTTATAGAATTCAGCAGTAAATCTATCAGGACCAGGGCTTTTCCCTATTATATTTTTATTACATTTTCAATTTCATGGATTGATATTGGAGTATTTAATAATTTGTGTGTGTGTGTGTGTGTGTGTGTGTGTGTGTGTGTGTGACAGGGTCTTGCTTTGTAGTTCAGGCTGGCCCTCAGCTCACTATGTAGCCCAGGCAAGCCTTGAACTCAGCAATCCTCCTGCCTCTCCGAGTGCTGGGATTATAGGCATGAGCCACCACGCCCAGCGGTAATTTTTATATCTTCTTCATTCAACTTTGGAAATTCATATGTGTCTAGGAAACTCTTTTCTTCTGTGTCTTCCATCTTATTGAAGTACAAATTTTCAAAATAGATGTTTATTTTCCTCTTAACTTCTGCTGGATCTGTGGTGATTTCCCCTTTCTCATTCCTAAAAGCATGGATTTGAGCCTTTTCCTTCCTTTGACAAGGTTGGCTAATGATCTGTCACTTTTGTTCATCCTTTCAAAGAACCAATCCTTGGATTTTCCGAGTCTCCATACAATAGTCATGTCCAGTTTGACCCACAAGGAAATAGAGGTTCCAAGGCTTTCTGGTCACACCCTGATCACAAAAAGCTGTGGGCCTGAGTGCTGGTAAACAATGCCTTAGGGCCTTCTTGCCAGGATCCACTGTGCAACCCCACTGCATCCCACTAAGTCTGTTTCAGCAGGCTTCTGTCACAGTCCAGGTGTCAAGAAAGTTGTAGGCCTGAGGAGTGTTCAGTAGTTCTGGTGACCCTGCCACCTGCCACAGGACCCTGCCACATCCTACTTGCTCAGGCTGTTTCCATGGGCCTCTGATGCAGTCCAAGTGGCAGAGAGGTGCAGGCCTGAGCAACAGAGTTCAGTGGCACCAGTGACCCATCCCACCGGCACCCCACTGCCACCATGCCCTACTTGTCAGTCTGCTTCCTGCCCATTCTTTTTTGGCCCTGAAATACAGATTTGTAGCTTTTCAAGTATGAGTACTTCTAGTACTAGTCAAGTTCCTTGCATATACATACTGGCTTGTATAAAAACCCAAATGACAAATAGGCTAAGAACATAACAGAGATGAAATGATGTACATTTTAAATTAGTTTTCACAAATTCAAAGATTAACCCATTCAAATGGAAAGATTCAACTTTGTTTTTCTTGGGGCTTGTCCTCTGAGACCAAGTAACATTGCCTCTCCTTGCACACACAGTTCAGTTTCTCCCAGTAGTAATATTTATTTTCAGACAAATGTGTGATTCTACACATTTATCCTACTGGCAACTCTTTGTAGTTCCACAGCTAATGTGTTACTTGAGACATACTTGAGACAAGGTAGTGACGCGTGTGTCCATCTTTGCCATTCTGGTTCATTTCTTCTCTGAACACCCCCAGGAGTTTCTTACAGAGCATCTGGGTTCTACCCTGGCCTCCCAGGCCTTTCAAAGGGAAACAATTTTGTAAAAATCACAAATCAGACTATCACCTATTACTAGAAAAAAATCCCCTTAGCTGGTTCATTATTTAACCTTACTCTGCAGGACCTTCCTGTGTGCTTTTTCCAGACACTGTTAAACTCTGTCACAGGATTATTGTTTTCTCTTTTGTAACCACATCACCCACCTTCTATTTGTTGAACAAAGTAAGATCCCTTATACCCCAGGCTATTCCCTGTGCCTAAAATCTCTCCTTAAGAGCATCTCATTTCATCACTTAATTCTTTTTTTTTTTTTTTTTTTTTTGCTTTTTGAGACCGGGTCTCGCTTTGTAGTTCAGGCTGGCCCTGAGCTCACTATGGTACCCAGGCAAGCCACCGTGAACTCAGCAATCCTCCTGTCTCTGCCTCCTGAGTGCTGGGATTACAGGAGTGAGCCATCGCGTCCAGCATTGTGGTATGCGGAGTTGATTGTTGGTGGGCGTGTCTCCACGCCCAGCATTATATGTGGTTACAGGGGATTGAACTCAGGACCTTGCACTTGCGAGGCAGGCGATGGAACCACTGAGCTAACACTCTGGCCCACTTAATTCTTATTTTAAGATGACTTCCTCATAGAAGTCTTCCCATACTATTTTATTAAATTGCAACTGGCCACACAAACCTAACCATGGCCTTCAACGATCTGCCTCCTTACTATGCTGTACTTTCCTCAAAGCACTCATTAACACCTGGAGTTTCATTATGGGTTTGGACATACTTAATCTCTGTCTCTACTTACTGAAAGGCATCTCCGTGGAGCATCTCTGTCTGTCTTATCAGTGCTCTGTTAATTCTGGGAATAGAGGCAGGAGAGATGGCATTCAATCAAGTTTTTCAGTGAAAGAGTGTAATTGTATTAGATTTTCACAGATAATATATCTTTTCTGTTACTTCAATCTGTCTCCATTGAAATTTAAAAAAAAAAAACAGAGCAAATTAGGTCTTCCTTCTAGTTCTGAGTCCCTAATTTTCAGTCTCTTTGACAATCTCTTCCCCAAATAAATATCAGAGTTATAGTGAAAAGCAGACAGTACAAGGTCCCGTAGCAGAGGTCACACAGATGCATAAGGCATCTGAAACAAAGGATCTCAGTAATACTATCTCTCCATCTGCCGCATAAACACAGAGAGGTTTCTGCTGTTGCCATTTTTCCTCAGAATGGATAATTTTATTGAAACAAATTAGAGGTTCCATTTAACTTGGCTATTCCCCTGTTAGGAATATACATGAAAGAATTAAAAGATTTATATCATAGCAACATATGTCATCCCTGTTTATAGAGCTCAGTTTGTGTTAGCTAAATCTTGTAAATAACCCAAATGTCCATGAACAGGAGACTAGATAAAGAAGATTGTGTGTGTGTGTGTGTGTGTGTATGTTTAATGAAACAGAGTATTATTCAGCCATAAAGAATGATAAGTGTGAGTCATGTCTACTGAAATAGACATATACTGAGAACATACTCATACTCATAAGTGAAAGAAATAGGACCTATGTGTAAATACTGTATCTTTACTCTGGTATAAGAAACTGAAGATATAAATGAGTTTTAAAATGTATGACAGATATTGTGAAATAGAAAATATTCAAAGGGAAAAGGGGATGAGTGTAAGTATAGAAGTGAAAGAAAAGTTTGGTGGTTAAACAAGAAGAAACAAAGTTTATATGTATGTAGAGGACAAGGAGCTATAGGGTGGGCAGGGGAATGGGAAAAATGAGAATTAAGTCATTTTACTTACTGGTACAAATTCTCAATGTCAGCTGTGGTCATGATGTGTATATAAGATGTATCAATAAAATAAATTTAAGAAATAATGTTCTTATAATGTGGTATAAACATGTATATGTGCGCACACACACACACATATAGACTGATCAATGCTATTAGTTCATATTTCCCCGAAAGCATTTATCGTGTGTGTGTGTGTGTGTGTGTGTGATCTAAGGTTTTCTTTTTAATAGTAACAGTAAGTCATACAAAAGGGAAAGAAAAGGGAAGAAAGGAAATCCAAGAACTGAAAAGGGGGTGATGCTGTGCAGAATTCTGAATAGTCTTTCTTCACTGCTCGGATTCTCCACGGCACTTGGTGAAGGCACTGTCTTTCTCACTGAGAAATCAATGAGTCTGCCAGAAACAGGAAATGTGCACTTCCATTATTTCAGGATATACCCATCTGATTGAGCTACAACAAAATCCCCAAGGCCAACACTAAGATGGAACATGCTGCCCGGGGTATCCCTTACAGAAAGCATTGGTGACAGTTAATTTGTCATAAACTTCAGATCCATAGCTCTGGAGTAATTTGGTAAGTTATTTGAAAAGTATAATTGCTACAAGTAGCATAGTGTCACAGTTACCACTTGCAAGAGTTTTACATTTGGAAAAGAAAAGCAGTCAGTATGTGTTCAGTTTATTTCACCATCTGGTTAATGTTTTGAAAACTAAAACAGTGGCTGGGACTATCAAACCTAGGATTTGCTAAATAATCACAAGCAAAAACCTGTCATTTTTATTGTAATGATGCCAATATTGATATAAGCTTACACTTGCAAATCTATGACTTTTCATAAAATTTTATTTACTTTTTTTTTGAATGGAGAAAAATATATATTAAAATACAGAAAATATAGCCGGGCGTGGTGGCTCAAGCCTGTAATCCCAGCACTCGGGAGGCAGAGACAGGAGGATTGCTGAGTTTGAGGCTTGCCTAGACTACATAGTGCACTCAGAGCCAGCCTGAACTACAAAAGCGAGACCCTGTCTCAAAAAAAAAAACCCAGAAAATATAACTATATATATATATATATATATATATATACACATACACACATGTTAAGATGTAGAAAATATAATTATGTAAAACATTGACTTATAAGAATAGTTTGCTTTCCTCTCAAGAGAGAGAGAGAAGAAAAGTGTGATCACTGGAATCCCATACTATTCTTATTGTAATCCATCAGTCTTTAATTAAATTAAGATTGCTTAACAGTAGTTGCTCATTTTGGGAATCACTCACAGACAAAGTTATTTGGAATCCAAAGTTTCCCTGTATTTTGAAGATGTAAAAACACTAGAAAACATTCTACCAATAAGACATATATATGTATTAGAATATATAATATATAAATATATTAGATAATATATACATTAATATATTAGAGTATATAATATATAATATAATATATATTAGAATATATAACATATATAAATATTGTAATATATATTTTATATATGTAGTAGAATATAAATATTCTACCAATAAGACATATATATATAATTTATACATATATAACTAAAACATATATATAATTTACATTGATAGAAGAGATAAAAATGCACAAATAGATAGCCATTGATCAATACATGTTTAGTTATATGGTTTTAATTCATCCTCAAAATGGTTTTCCATTTCCAATTTTCATGTAAAATACTGATTATTTGTTTAACCTAAAAGAACTACTTTTCATACTATACAATTTTATAAATTATATAAATATGACAATATGGGACTTAAATGATCTATTTGTAAAATATTTAAATTTTTTTCTTCCTTATTTATGATTTTTCTATCATGGATAAAATATTCATTAATTCACACAAATTCATTACAAATCTTTTGCCCAGAGATTTTATGAATACAGGAATTATATAATTAAAGATGCAAACTCTTAAAAAATTGTACTATATATTCATTTTAAAAACTGTTTCTCTGCAGGTTGGTCTAATATTTTAATCAACAGGAGACTCAGAAGTAAGGCCAAGTCAAAAGTGAGGTCATAGACTAAAACCACCAAAATTCTGAGCCAAAATGAAATATTTCTCTTTGTGAGTTGATTATGTTAGGTATTTGTTTTAGTGACAGAAGTCTGATTAGCACAATATCTGAGAGTTGTTTCATTGTAAGTCTTTTGTTGTGTTCATCTGCTTTCAAGACTGACAACATGCCTCATAAGATCAGCCTACAGGCAGAAAAGTTTCTTTTGGCTCACAGACTCAGAACTGTCAGCCCATGGTTTGGCTGACTCATTTCTATGGAGCTGACAAAAGGCAGAACAACGTGGTAGCAGGAGTGTGTAGCAGAGCAAATCTACTCATCTTAGGAGGCCTGGGAAGCAATGAAAACTGATGGAAACAGGCCAGGGGCAGGATTCCATCCCCAGTGTCCTTTCTTGATGGCCCATCCCCCTCAATTAGGCCATTAGATTGTCCACACATCATAGATACTTGTTCATTAATTCTCAATGTAGGGCCTTTAGTCATGCTTCCAAGAGCAAGAGAATTAGAAGATCTCCACAGTTCGCTGACATTTTAAAAGTAATTTTGAAGCAATTGCTGACAATTTTGAAGTAATTGACAGCACATATACTAAAACTGAAGTAATTGCCATAGTAAGTAATTTTGAACATCAGCCCCATATAACATAATGATACTTGTCCTGCTTAGATCCAGTATTGGCTTGTATTCTTCACACTTACATATCATGTCATGTCCCAAAACACAACCAGATGCCAGGCAGACAGATCTGCAGAATACTGAAAATTTGGTAGCATGCTCAAGTCAAGCCCTCTTGATATCATTTGTTTTAGATCCTGATCACAAGGCCAGGTGCTCTCTTCTATGACAGTAAATAAATTCCTTTTAGAAGTCTTTTCTCTGCTAGGAATCTTTGCCCATGACCATACAAGTTAACTACAATTTTCATAACCCTTCAGACCTGTGGAAGGTATTGGACATCTGTGATGCCTTCCTCCAAAAAGATATAGACCTCATTCTACTCACTTGCACTCACCTCTCTAGGGTCTCTTATCCATGTTCTTGTTACTGGGACAAAATACTGAACAACCATCAAGCTCTGTTTAAGGGATTTTGAGACAGGGGCTGGAGATTTAGCCCAGTGGTTCTGGAACCTGCCTCACAAGCTCAAAGTCTTGAGTTCGATCCCAGTAACCACATACAATGCTGGGCGTGGTGACTCATGCCCACCAGCCATCAATACCACATACCACAGTGCCAGGAGTGGTGGCTCACGCCTGTAATCCCAACATTTGGGAGGCAGAGACAGGAGGATTGCTGAGTTTGAGGTTTGCCTGGGCTCCATAGTGAGTTCAGGGCCAGCCTGAAGTACAAAGTGAGGCCCTGTCTCAAAAAATAAAAATAAGAATAAAATAAAAGAATTCTAAGACATCTTTACATCACCAAACCTTTCCAAAGTCCTCTCACAGATCAGTTAAAAACATTGTCAGGAAGAATCATGCAATGAGCCCACTTCTCTGCTAGAAAATCTGTGCTAGCCATTTTTCTGTCACTTGGACAAAGTACTTGACACTGCAGTTTAAAGGAGGGAGTGCATATTTTGCTGATAATTTC
>PVIC010049501.1:0-13137 GCA_004025085.1 Thryonomys swinderianus | reverse complement strand
TTCTAATACTTCAGTTTCTTTAATGTGATTTTTGTATTGTCAATGTGTAATAAAAATGATTCTGGGGCCGGAGGGTTAGCTCAGTGGTTCCGGCGCCTGCCTCGCAAGCGTAAGGACCTGAGTTCGATCCCCGGTTACCACATATAATGCTGGGCGTGGTGGCTCACGCCTGTAATCCCAGCACTCGGGAGGCAGAGACAAGAGGATTGCTGAGTTTGCGGCGGCTTGCCTGGGCACCATAGTGAGCTCGGGGCCAGCCTGAACTACAAAGCAAGACCCTGTCTCAAAAAAAAAAAAAAAAAAAAAGCCAAAAAAAAAAAATGATTCTGGTATTATCTTCAGAATATGTATGAAAAAGAAAGGTGCCTATTAGAAATATTAACAACATTGTTTGCCATGCATTTGATATGTTCAAATACATTTAATTATGAATATAAATTATATGTACAGTTTAGGAAGAAAGTGATTAATAATTTAGAATTAACTGTGAGTCAAAATAATTTGTTTAGTCTAGCAATAATTTAATTGCAAGTTATTCAGAGGTGTGTACACAACACACAATAAATATTTAGTATGTGTTGAATGAGACAAAGAGTATCAAATTTACCGTTAGCCATTATTTGTGTTTGAAGCATTTATTATTTGCTTAGGCATGAGTTAATTTGAGATAAGTAATTAAAGCTGAAAACAATCTCCATTTCGAAGATGCTAGCAAAGCAGCGATTGTATCAGGAAGTTCAGTACGAATTAGAAATGCCTCTTCACAGACTCAGCAAAACATTAATTCCTAGGAATATCTGTTGCATAAAGACTAATCAAACTTTGCAGGGCTCTAGAAAATTAACCCAGCTGGAATTAGCCATTCTGTGTTTCAGTCGTACCCCAAGTACTTGATTTTCTGACCTAATTGTCATTTTACTGTGATCAAAAGTCAAAATGCCCATGACGGTAGCTACAAGGGAAATCATCAGCACTCCCCCTGGCAATTTATAGTATCAGTACCGTATCCTTGTTTTTGCTACTTCTCCAGCTCCTTCTAATTTGAGTATTTTTAATTTTGTTACAATTTCTAGGATGGCCAGCCATGGCCTCCTAGGAATGTGGCAACCATTTTGATAACAACATGATAACTGTGGGTCGTGTTTTGTCATTTTCCAAGTAAGAAATATATATCCCAAGTTAACCAACGTACGTCTCTAGCCAAATTTTTGCTTTGAGCTTGTGGTGGTACAGTGCAGCAGGGGAACACGTTCTGACTCCACAGGGGGGAAAAGAAAACAGAATGCTTTGCATTTAGAACCCTCTGGTCTCTGTTCTGAGCTCTTCCCTTGACAGAGTTTAATCTGTTTGATTTATCTCTGAAAACTAGTATTTTAGGTACTATAGCTTCATGGAGAATTCTGTGAGTCCTAGCAAATTATTGAATCGATGGGTGGCCTCAGGAACTCCTTTGACTTGTAGTTGTGTCAGAAACAAGGTATATCTTGAAGCCGAATACTCATGACCTCATAGCAGCCATATTTGGAGGATGATGAAGTCTGAGCCTAATAAACCTTGAGATCTTTCTTCTATTTGTGTTTTGTTTTCAGAGTGTCATTAATCAGAGCAAATTTGCTGATATATCCGCAATAAACCTCTTCTTTAGTTCCTGCCACAGCACTATTCAATCATTCTTAAAATAGACTTTAGAATACCCCTTTAATAGATTTTTTTATTCTACTGAGTCTTCTTCAAAGTATATTCTGAAACCATCAACTGAAGAGATAATTCTGAAACATAAATCTGGTCTGATGCATTGAAATAATACCCAAATATACATTGCCTCTCTCTTCAGTCTATTTTTTTCAAGGTCCCTCACCACAGGGTCCCTGCTATGCAGAGATTACACTTTTCATCTTCCTATGTCAGACTTGGTTATACCATTTGACTTTGAAATTTAAATGTAAGTATATGTGATTTTTAATACTTCTGAGCATTAGTTTAAATGACCATTGCATGATTTTATGGTATTGCTTATCACTTTGGCACATCATAATGGAGTTGTCACAGGTAACTGCTGGTTTTTATTTTGGATCCTATATAGAAAGTAAAGGAGAACTTCATCTAACAACTAGCATGTGCATATTAGAAAATAAAAATTTTCAATTGCATGTTAAAGAAACACAGTAAAAAGCTTATTGACACATAAATTAGTACTACAAGAGTGATGTTCCCATAGAGGCAATAAGAAAAGAAATTAAGTATATAGCTTTGGCTTCTGAAAAATGGAGGATGAAAGGAAAACTATTATTAGATGTTAGATGACAAGATATGTCCATTGTATAAAACAGTTATATATTTATTATGGGTGACAACTACAATAACTAGAAAAACATGTCGAATGAACTCTCGCTTATGCCTGGGTAAACTATGGTATAGAAAGCTATTATGTAGTTTCATCGGTATTACCTACATTGGACATGGATAAAAAAAAATAAAATGATTTGAGAAAGGAAGTGGGGTCGTAGGGAACAAAATTGCAATGATAAAAGAATAAAGACAATAAAGAAATTCTGAGAAGTCCAGGTGGGAGATGTAACTGTCTATTACCTTTGAGTAGGAAAAATAAATAAATGATAGTAAAATATAAATGAAAACAGCAAAGAATATTTAATTCGTGACTTTCTTACAAGTACCATATCAGCCATCGTTGGGTTTAGGGAAAATAGATCAGGGAATGAATTGCCCTCAGACCAATAAAATTCTGAATGCTAAAATGAAACGTGTCCCTTAAATAGTATTGTAGCCTGACTGCTAGTGCAGATAATGTGCTGCAATCAAATAGATAAAAATGGCAAATATTGCTTTTAAAAAATATCACTTTATTTTGTCATGTCTATAATACATGTTGCTAAGCTTGAGACATTAGCTAAGCATTCCTTTCTTCTATAACCAATCAATTATAAAACAGGAAAAATTGCTCAAGGCAACTGTTTCCCCCAGTAGAAAACAAGTTACATATACATTTGATTCTTGCAAGAAGAAAAAAAATTAGATCTCTTATTTGACTAAGGATTCATTTCCCGTGTTTTTTCTTAATTATAACACAAAGAATAAGAATTTAAGTAAATCATGGTACAGAAATTTAGCTGGAAGGCAGAAATTAGATTGTTTTTAGGTGACTTCTCAGGACTTTCAGAATAGCGAAAGGAAGAGATTGATATACAACAGAAAAGCCAGGAAGTTTACATAGGTCTTCGGCCAAAGGTTGTCCTATAAGTGCACATACTACGAGGCCTGTAGGAGAACAGCTATTCTAGGTATAAGGAGTGAAGAATAAAAATAGCAGAAAGAGGGACCGGAGATTTAGCTCAGTGATTCCGGAGCCTGCTGCACAAGCGCAAGGTCTTGAGTTCCATCCCGGTAACCACATAGAATGCTGGGCGTGGTGACTCACTCCCACCAGCAATCAATACCACATACCACAGTGCTGGGCGTGGTCCTCACGCCTATAATCCCAGCACTCGGGAGGCGGAGACAGGAGGATTGCGGAGTTCCCAGCGGCTTGCCTGGGCTACATATTGAGCTCAGGGCCAGCCTGAACTACAAAGCGCGACCCTGTCTCAAAATGAATGAATGAATGAATGAATGAATGAATGAATGAATGAATGAATGAATGAATGAATGAAATGCAGAAAGAGAAATAGAGTTGGAGTTCAGCTAGACTAAAGAGACATCACTGAGTGAGTACTTTTGTCATGCTAGTTGGTCTTGCTGTAGTTTAGATCCAGGATTTTCCAAGATTCTTCCTGTGTTCAGAAGAGGAGCTTTGGGAGATGGTTGAAATTACGAGTGCTGTAGGTGTTTCACTTTTCAGAGGTAAGAGCTGGCTAGAAGGAATCGGTCACTGGGGGGTGACCTGAGGGGGTGTTTTCTCACTCCCCAGCCTCTCCCCCCTCCTCTGCCTCCTACCTGCTCTTTTAGGAACAATATCCCACTTCCCAGGCACTTCCATCAAGCTCTTCATGCCTTAGAACATACAGAGAACTATGGTACAATAGGAGATGTTTTAGGACATGTGTAAGTAGTGTCTCAGAGGATATGAGACAGGTGAAGTAAAATGAAGAGAGTTGGCAAAACAATGACAGAAATCCTCTGAAGTTACTAAAATAATCCCTCATTCTACAGACACAGAGATTTCAGTAAACTCCATAAATGAAACAATAGATGTGAAGAGAACCACACCTACACACATCGAAGTTATGAGAAAACAAAACAAAGTTAAAGCAACCAGAAGATAAAGACAAGCATAAAGAAAATGAAAATATGAATGATTGCTATGTCATATTAAATGTCCTTTCTGGCTGTTAACAAAATATCAAAGTTTTAAGTAAAGAACTAATCATAACAGTGCCATGCTGTATAATGGTGGACTTTAAAACAAAAGGAAAATCAGTAACATTCTTTCCTTGATTCTTTCTGCTTTGTGACCTGAAATAGTATTTTATTATTTTCTCTCTCTAATGTCATCTCTCACTCTATCTCTATTACATCTGCATCTCTGTCTTTACTTTTCTGCATCTCCATTTCCATTGCTCTTTGTCTCTATCTGTATTTCTGCCTCTATTCCCAACTTTATCTCTGTCTTCACCTCATCCTCTTTCTTATATCTATGCCCTGCTACCTGTTATTTACTTCAGAACTTCTCCCTATGCACAGTTTCTCATGATCACTTACTTATTAAGGGATAGTTTGTCTGGATAGTTTTTCAAGGGCTCGGATTGTGTGGTCTTTAATTTCAATTTATTTTTCTGAAAGCTCCCTTTTAAAATTACCAAATTATATGTCAACGTTGTCTGTGTATTGGAAGAGCTTTTGTTTTTACATATCCAATCCAATGTAGCCTCATTATAGTACCAATGGTGTTATGTCCTATGTGGTCTTTGTTAGAGTCTATTAAAGTGAAGAACTGTAATAAATATTTTGTTGAGAATTAAGGAAAAGATATGTAATAAATAAGTATTGAATACAATAATCTAATATAAATCATGCAAGACTTCATATCAAGACCATAAAGGTTTAAAATTTCCTTCTTGGGGTGGGGGGGGTTAGATTTAGCTCAGTGGTTCCAGCACCTGCCTCGCAAGCACAAGATCCTGAGTTCGATCCCCAGTAATCACATACAATGCTGGGGATGGTGACTCATGCCCACCAGCAATCAATAGCACATACCACAGTGCCGGGCATAGTGGCCCACACCTGTATTGGGAGGCAGAGACAGGAGGATTGCTGAGTTTGAGGCTTGCGTGGGCTACATAGTGAGCTCAGGGACAGCCTAAACTACAAAGTGAGACCCTGTCTCAAAAAAAAAAAAATTCCTTCTCATTTCCTATAAACCTTCAACTGAAGGTAATTACACAGTTACAAATCACCTAGAAATAAGTGCAAATATGTTTATTCTACATTCAATTGAAACTGAATATAGGTACAAATATTTTATAAAGTTTTGTTCATGTGATTAAGACCTGAAGATTTGAGGATGGGTAGAGTTGAGTTCAAATCTACTGAGCCATATATTTTTAAAAAGTTTTTCTAAAGGTATCATAATAAGATATGATAATAAGATATATATAATGAAATATGATACTTAGTACTGTTGTGAGGATCAAGTTCATGATTGCATGTGTATTATTATAAATAAATTGTCTTGTGCACAACAAATTTTGCACTGACTTGCTATGATGCTTACTCTTTCTTGGGGACTACACAGGGCTTTGTCTCTCAAGACTTTGCCATGATAACTGCAATTGAACTTGGCACTCTGCTTTGTCTAGTTAGAAGGCACTTTATTGTTTATACTAAACTGTTTCTCTGGTTTTATCTCCCAATTATTTTATGTACAAATGTTCTAGCCATATTATAAATGTATAATATTTATTGTATTGTCCTCGATAATTTTGTGTTTCATTTCCTATTTGGTGTTTTATTTTCTTCTTTCCTTTGTATTTCACATCCTCACTTATCTTTGATCCCACTATGAACAGTCGCTCAGTTCACAAATGAGAAACTTTCTAGATTAATTTTCATTTATGTGTACCAGTAACTTCTCAAAGTCTGTATGTGTGTTTACTGTTCACTGTTTTGTGTCTGAGTCCCGAATTTAAAGTGTGGTACTTAGCTGTCACAAAGCAGACACACAGTGAGTGACTCGGACAGCATCCAGGGGGAAGGATGATGGCAGACAGCAAGGGAGAAAAGGAGGGAGAGAGAAGGAAGGAACAAAAAGTAAAGGGATGAGAGGAGAGAACTCAGCATTTTCTGACTGTTGTTTAGCCTTTTCCAGACTATCATAAAGTTGGAATCGTGCACTTATATAGCTTTTGTGGATTAATTTCTTTAACTTAGTAATATATATTAAATTTTTTTAAAAATTCCTTATTTAAATTTTTTCATGATTTTATCGGTATGTTTTAGGCATGCATGATTTCTCACTTTTTGTGGTTTGAATTTTGGTAGTTGATTTTTATATAATGTTTGGTATAAGTGTAGTGTAGTTTATCATTTCACATTTTGAAGGATATTTTGGATGGCTCCATGTTTTAGCAAATATTAATAATGCTTCTCATTTGCAGCTTTTTATGTGGACATTTTAAAGGACATTTCAATACTGAGCTGTTTGCCTGGTGGATTTTTTAATGAGAATATATTACACTTTATTAGCTGTCTTTCATTGTAGCTACTTGTGCACCTTAAGCAACAATATTTAAGAGTTTTTCATTTTCTGTATCTTCTGCAGAATGGGTGCTGCATTTTAGACTTTGAGACACATTTTAATATCATTTTTGATTAAGTGCTTTTCTTTTATCCTTGAGTGTTGTTTTTGTGCATTATGTTTTATCAGAAATGCATCTTATAATGATTTTTCCAAGGGTGTTTATTCTGTTACCAATGTCTTTAATACAATTCCAGTAATACACAGAGGAGAAAAATTAAGCTTAGTAAAATAAAATTTGCATATATAATTTTTTCTTTCTTAGACTATATTTTTTGTGTTTAAAGTATTTTTCAAAAAACATACTGAGCACTCGGGAGACAGAGACAGGAGGATTGCTGAATTCCAGGCTTGCCTGGGCTACATAGTGAGCTCAGGGCCAGCCTGAACTTCAAAGCGAGACCCTGTCTCAAAAACAACAAACAAACAAAACACATACTGAGGATATTGCTCAGTGTGAAGGTCCTGGGGTTATTCCTATTACCAGAAAAAAAGTAAAAACAAAAAAAAAAAAAAAAGAAAAGTAATTGCCTAGAGTCACCTAGATTTCTTGCATATTATCTTCTAGAAACTTTTCAACTTCATGTTTATATTTAAGTCAAATATAACATTGTATTTGCTAGACCAACTTATATTGTCAATATAAGCATTCTCCATGTAATTTTTATTTTTATTTTTTATTTTTTGTTTTTTTGAGACAGGGTCTCGCTTTGTAGTTCAGGCTGGCCCTGAGCTCACTATGGTGCCCAGGCAAGCCGCCACGAACTCAGCAATCCTCCTGTCTCTGCCTCCCGAGTGCTGGGATTACAGGCGTGAGCCACCATGCCTGGCATCGTGGTATGCGGTGTTGATTGTTGGTGGGCGTGTCTCCACGCCCAGCATTATATGTGGTTACCGGGGATCGAACTCAGGACCCTGCGCTTGCGAGGCAGACACCGGAACCACTGAGCTAACCCTCTGGCCCACTCTCCATGTAATTTTTAAAAAGAGCACTTGGGATCAGACTTTTTGTATTCTGTTCGTATACATCAACTTATTTGAGTGATTTGGTTTAGGCTCCTTAAGCACTTCATGATTTCATTGATTGTCAAGTAAAACTAATGACTGCCTACAATATATAGAGTAATATATTACATATTTCATAGCACTTACAGGATTCAATATATGATAATTACTAGCAATAACTGTGTTGGTTGGAAGACAGTTATATATTCAGGTAATATTGAGATCTGGCAAATCATGTATGCATGTTACTTTGATTTTGTGTTCTTTTTGTTAGGCACTGCTATTTCTTATTATTGGCGTAGTTATGACCTGACAGAAACAGCAAAACACTAACAACCACTTCTAGTTGGAGTTTGGGAAGATCTATTAGAATTTTTCACTTTTTAAGTGAAGAAAAGAAGTCAAGAATTAGCATTCTTTTACTATAAGAAGGAAGATAAAAGATATGCTTTATGACACGTTCTTTGTAATTTCAGCAATTTTCTGTATTATGAATGGATATGCTAATCCTCAGTTAGTTGAGCTATAAATGCACACACGTATTAGTTTGTTTTTTTTTTCTTTTTAAGAACATGCAATTAAACTGAAATCCAATACAAAAAAAAATGACTGAAGCATGGAAATGGCAAATCTAAACATAACAGGAGCAATAATTCAATAAAACTGCAAGAGTATTTTTTTATTATATTGTAGAACTGTATGTGTTAGATCACTGTGTCATACGAAATAGGGCACATAGCAGTCATTTTGTAATGTTATCTTCTCCTTGACCCTCGCCAAGGCAAAGATGGATACACTTAAGATGTCTTACTCTATTGCAACCATAATTAGAAAGCACTAAAAATTGTTGTTTTCAGAGAACCAGATATGTAATACCCAGCAGCTCTCAGAAACTATATTATATCACCCTGACTAGGAAATTACTGATGTTAACCTACCTCAAAATATAAAAGAACTGGACAAGCAAATGAAGAGAAGTTTATATGAGAATTGGAGTGTACTCTTGGCTTCCTTGATTCAAGAAATTTTCAGAAGTTTTTATTCTAGCTTTCAATTAGTCACTCTTATATTCCATTTAATAAAACCTTTCTTCTGGCTTAATGTTGATACACATAACTTATGCTAATTGCAAAAACAGATAAAGGTCCTAAATATAAGTTCATTAAATGAAATAAGTGTGGTGGTGCGCTAACAGGAAGCTGTGAGGAGAGCCAAACCGCCAGCGCAGTCTTGACTCCCCATCCCTTTCTGGTTCAGACTCCAACACCAAAAAGTTCTGGAGAATGTTTCTTTTCGAGCTTAGGTTCCTATTGACTGTGAGACCATGGGAGGTAGGAATTTTATTATTTTCTTCAAACTTTAAATTTGAGAGATTGCAGACCTGGAATTCATCTAGACCAAAAATGTCCAACTTGATTATGCAACATCTACTGTCATTTTTTAAACCATGAATATGTTTGGCTCCTACTTAAGCAATTCTGAACTTCTCAGACAAAGAGAGGATCTGGGAAAACAGGAAAGCTGATTCTGATATTAAGTTTGAGAACTGCTGTTTGGGACAAAAAGTTCCATTAAAAATATTTTTGGTACCTGGGATCGAACTCAGGACCGTGCACTTGAAATCTCATGGTACCCAAACCTGGGCATTTTAACTTCCCTTTCAATAGAGTATGTTCTACTCTGTTTTATCATGAAATATTTTTGATCATAATTTTGATTTCATTGAGGCTATTTTCCCATTCAAATCTCAGTTTTCTGTCCTTAGTTTAGATATTATAACTTGCCATTTCAATAATACTACTTCTAGTTGAAATATTTAACTCATTATTGAATTGAAAATTACCACCTGTTATTTGGCCATTCTTATTTTCTGCTTTCTATGTCAAGAACAAGAAATTCTTGATTTATAATCCAAGAGTGTTCTCCTTTGCTTTTGATTTTATTTTTGGTAGAGAATGCTAAGAAACTTCATTGCTTGTGATGAATTCAAATCCATACTGCATGGCCAGCCAGCCCACGGTACTATCTCTAGGAACTGTTTAGTGCCACTTTTTCCTGTCTCCAGTGGAACCATATTTTATTCTTTGCGCTATTTCAACATATCATGTGGCGTTTGCTGCCAGTGCATGACTCAAAATCATCTTTTATGAGGAAAAAAAAATCTATTTCCAATGAAACTCTTTATTTTGCCTTCTCTTTACCTCAAAAATTTCTTTTTATCTTTAGCTTACATTTCAATTTTAGAGGACCTACTCCTTTTCTTTACTGAGACTAATGCCTACATTTGTACTCTTTATCTTATCTTCTGTGTCCCAGAGTCTTATAGCATCAATTATTCTCCTTGCTAGCATCTTTAATCTTTTGTTCTCTCCTGGATTCCTCTCCTGTGCCTTCAAATGGGTTTCTGTCTTCCTATTCTTTCACAAAGGAGTCGCTCCATAAATATTTAATGAAGTGATATTGAATTGAATTTGACTTAATTCCTCATGCTCACAGTGTTACCAGGGGCAGATCCCAAATTCAAAACCCAGGATTTCTGATTTTAGTTTAACATTATTTCTCAAGATAAACCAACATTTCTTGAAGACATATTTTAGAATTATCTTCCAAAATCCATATTAAATTGCTCTATTTATTGAAGTTTAGGTATTTAATCCACTAAATTACATTGTCTACTCATCATTAAAACTATTGATTGTAATATGAGATGATATCTGATCATTACAATATTATGTTGTACATTATACATGGAAATAATAGTTACAGAATTGAAAACATATTAGTCATGTGTGATAGATAAACTAATTTGAAAGGATTATTTTCTTATACCACTTAAATGTTGTTATAGGTTAATTTAATACCTATGACTTTTTATTACCAAATTGATTATAATTTATAGCTTATGATGTTTATCTCTTGGAAATCCTTGAGAAAAAGTCTCTATTAATTTAAAATCAATTATTGTAGTTAAATGAAGGAACATTATCCTTTTATTTCTTGTCTAGAAAATAAAGTTCAAGACCAAAACAATGCATCATTTTTTAGAATTAAAATCTATTTTGAGAAAAATGATTGCTGTTACACACATGGAGAGAAAACCCTTGACTAGACATAATTCTATTATATTAATTTATTGATTAATTTTTCTTGGGTTGCAGTAAACAAAGTAGGAGCCAAACCCTAAGTTGTAACATATATTCACATGACAAAAGCATATGCCCAGAATTTAAATGTTATATAAAGAAGTATTTTCTTGAGTAAAGATCTCAGTATCTTACTTCTGTTTTATACCATACTATTCTTATGATGTTTTCTTTACTGGAATGATACAATCACATGGCAATAAAATTTAGTAAAAGTATCTATTATGTGGATGCGGAACCATATCTTCTCAAGTTGAAGCCTTAATTTCTGAGTTTTAGTAGCTGGCTAGGCAGATATCTAGAGATAATCAGTACCATTTAGAAGTATTTGATACATTCTGATTAACTGTTGATTTTGTATATCTCAAAATAGTATACATAAGTACTTTTAGTTTATATTTTCTAAAATTTGCTGACATCTCATCACATCAAAGTTATCTGGATTTTCTAAGAAGTTATAGTTTTTATGTTTATATAGATAGATTTTGTGTCTTTAATAGCTTTTATATGAAATTTATATTAATTGTATAACAAATTTAAAAAATAAATTTCAAAATAGATGAGAACTGAACTCCTTAAGTGTATGTAATTTGCACACATCTGTCCATCTTCAAATGGTTTTATGATTGATACTTGACATTCTTACCACTGTAACAAAATAGATAAAGCAACCATCTACATTGTGCATGACTTTGACATTAGGAATAGATTATGAAACAATGGCTTCTAAAAGATGATGATGGAGTCTTAGGCAGAATTAGCCAGGATCTTTATATTTTCCTTCATGTCAACTCTAATATTTTCATTTTATGATCAAGTTAAACAAGGTTTATATAGGAAATCCATTAATGATATCTATTAAAACTTTGGAAAATACATTATTAGAATATGTATGTTTTTATTCTTGTCATTAAGGTAATGATCTTGAATAACATAAGTGCATAACACAACAGGATGTGTGCTTTAGTTTTATGGGAACATCCATTTCCTACATCATCAGAGACACTATGTTAATGTTGACATCCTGTTTAGAAGAGAGAAAAAGGACAGACATGCCATTTATTCTGATACTGTGAAAACTATTTTTCACAGGATTGCTATCTTTCATTATCCATTAGCAAATCCCAACTTGAGGTAGAGAAAAATAGGAATCAGTGGAAAAAGCAATAAAGGCTCAGATATTTTCCTACAGGTCATATTATTATACTGCTCAAACTTTAGAGATCTTTTTAAATATATTGGAAATGCACCTACCTTCTCATTTAGCTTGTCACAGTTTCTATATCATAAAACATCTGAATATCATTCTGTTATCAACTTCAGATTACATAGTTTATTTTAGAATAAAAATGTTTTAAATTTAAACTAGATATTAGACTTCTTTTTTAGATGGATGTTTTTACATATTTCAGGTTGGCCTTGCACACAATGCAGGCTTGGTGGCCTTGAATTTGTGGCAATCTGCCTGCCTCAGCATTCCGAGTGCTGGGATTACAGGCATATATCACCATCCCTGGTTTAGACATTTTTGACATACATGTACTCTCTGGTTATTTAATTTTTTCATTTACTCTGTTTTAATCATTAATTTTTATTCTAAAGTAAGAATACTGTCTTTTACTACCACTCCTCTTTCCTATTATTTTCCCCCCTTAATTTGTCAAGCTAGTATGTCAGGGTTTTGCTCCTTTCTGATCATTCCTTTTCTACCCACTATCTTTGGGACAATTAACATCGTATGACATTATTTTTGTTTAGTTGTTTGATGTCTTTTTTTCCTGTTAAAAGGTAAAATCTTTGTGATAAAAACATTGAATCTTACTAACTGCCATATTGGTGTTGCTCATAATATTAGTGAATGGTGCTCGTTTAGAAAGTCAAAAACATTTTTGAGTGAATAAATACGTGAACAAACTGAAGAAACTTGCTGTGGGGTGAGGCTACCCATTACTGTTATCTAAAAATATTGTACATACCACATTTATTGATTAAAGCTTCCATCTCAGTCTTCAGAAAATGACAACTAACATCAGTTGCTTCACTGAAATTAGGATAAGGCAATGATATGACCTGAATTTTCCAAACAATAGAACATCAATCTATTGATCTTGAAAATATAACAAATATAAGAGAAAAAAGTTACGTAGGAAGGGGTTGATTGAATTTCTATCAGGCTATTCCTCGATCTGGTTATTTCAGTTATTTTCAGCTTTTATATGTATATGAACATATAATTAT
>PVIC010049500.1:0-13135 GCA_004025085.1 Thryonomys swinderianus | reverse complement strand
TCTCCAGTTGATGGACATTTGGGTTGTTTCCAAGATTGAGCTATCACGAACTGAGCTGCTATGAACAAGGGTGTACATCTGTCTTTCCAATGTGATTTTAAAAATTCTTTTGGGTATATTCCTAGCAGGGGGATAGCAGGGTCAAATGGGACCCCTAGTCCTAGTTTTCTGAGAAATCTCCACACAGATCTCCACAATGGTTGCACAAGTCTATAATCCCACCTACAGTGGAGAAGGGTTCCTTTCTCCCCACAGTCTTGCCAGCATTTTGTTTGTTTTTTGTGACAGGGTCTCGCTTTGTAGTTCAGGCTGGCCCTGAGCTCACTATGTAACCCAGGCAAACCTCAAACTCAGCAATCCTCCTGCCTCTGCCTCCCAAATGCTGGGATTACAGGCGTGAGCCACCACACCTGGCACTCTGGTATGTGGTTACCAGGGATCTTGACCTTGACCTTGACCTTGTCAGGCAGATGCCGGAACCACTGAGCTAAATCCCTGGCCCTTAAATAATTACTTAATAATGCTAGGGAGCACAAGAAAAACGAGATCAGGCTGGACATAGTGTCATATACCTATAAGCCTAGCTACTAAGGAGGCTGAGGCAGGAGGATCACAAACTCAAAGCCAGGTTGAGTAACTTAGCAAGACCCTGTCACAATTTTTTTTTCTGTAAAATACAAAAGGGCTGAGGATGTATCTCAGTGGCAGGGTGTTTGCCTAGCATACGTGAGGCCTTGAGTTCAGTCTCTAGTACTCCATAAAAAGAAGGAAGGGAGTGAGCAAGGAAGGAGAGAAAGAAAGAAAAGTGAGATCAAAGGAAGTAGGAAGAGTAGATACAGAACTCATACTCAGAGAGTCAATGGTAAGCTGAATTTTCATTTGTTTCTTTTTCTCCAAAATCTCTTTACTTTTCAGGACCTTTCATTTCCAACTTGCTCTTTCATCTCCATCTGGTAAGCAAATGGTGCCATGCAGCCATTTTTAGGACAGTGAGGGCTTCAGAGCTCCTGTGGAGGAACTGAGTATGTAGAGGACACACATCCTGAACAAACACTGTCTCTATCGACCTCAGGGTAGTAGTTGTAGAAGGGAGAGGCCCATAATAGGTTATTTCTTTACTCTTCTCTTGCCCTCTTTTCTCTTTCTGCAGTAAAGCACTGCAAAGAGGTGGAGCAAATAGTTAGCAGTATCAGAAATACAGAGTCTAGAGGGTTGGTGTGGAACAGCCTATTTCAGGCCTTGTATCACTGGAACGCAGGGTAGCACTGTAGACTCTGCTACAGAGTCCTTTGAAGTGACACCTATGAGGAACAGAAACAGGAGAGGAAAATGAGAGATTAAAGTGTGAGGCTAAGAGGTGTAGGAGATAAATAAATAACCTTAGATATCTTGTTCTTCTTTCTGGACCTAGAATACTGAACTATATAAATTCAATCTCTCTGTATCTCTCTCTCTTTTCCCCTCTCTCCTCCCTCTCCCACCCTCACTTTAGGGTATTCCAAATTGAAAGTCAATAAAAAATGGTCAAAGTAAATCCTATAATCAACTTAAATCTCAGCTTTCCTTCTCCCTTGTCCTACTGAGCTTGTCTGTTTTTTCTTGTTCTTGAGACAGTGCTCTTGTGTCCTTCGTTTTGAGGAGAGCGTCCAGGGAAGGTCTAGAAATTATTTTCACTGATAATATTATCATGCTGGTGCCAAGATTAAAATTTTAAAACTGGCTTAAAGGAGATTGAATTGAGAAGGGCAGAGTGCCCCTGTTTTCCCATTTCTGCCCAGGTAGTGCCAATCAATGAGAGGCCACTAGCAATACCCCTTTGAAAGGAGGAGAGAGTATCTCTTTGATACTCTCTATGGTGGAGCTGGGGTGTCAGGCTGCTGCAGCCCGAACAGGGCGGGTGGAGGGGGTGGACTATGGAGATGAGCTTATTGCACAGAGATCTACTTGTTACAGATCTTGTCCAGATGGGCCAACTGCACAAATCTGCCCTGTTGGAAGTCTCAAGAACAATGCCCTGGAGACAGATACATAACTGAGCAATAGAGCCTGCCCAACTGGGACTCAGATCAGGGCATCAGCTGGTGCTGGGAACCAAAGAAGCCAAAGTACCAACCAACATAATAGCCAAAGCAACTCACAAAGCTACTCAGAGGCAATGCCAGGTGAAAGGTACTGTCCCTCCCACTGGAGCTCTTAGGCAGAGAAGGTTGATACATAGTGTCAGAATCAGGTATAAATGGCTTTCATTTTTCTTACCCTTTCCACATAACATCCAGGGACAAGGGGGTGTGCCAGGTCTCGCTGAGGTGATCTGACATTTTGCAATATACTCAATCACAGAATTCTTACACTTAGACCCTTCTTATCACTGTGAAATTCACAGTAAATTCTTTTTATTTTTTTAAGGCAGGGTCTTAGTTTGTAGCTCCAGCTAGCCCTGAGCTCACTATGCAGCCCAGGCAAGCCTCAAACTCAGCAATCCTCCTGCCTCTGCCTCCCGAGTCCTGGGATGAAGGTGTGAGCCACCACACCCGGTATTGTTGTATGTGGTTACTGGGATTGAACTTACATCCTTGCACTTGCTAGGCAGGCACCAGAACCACTGAGCTAAATATCCAGCCTCCCCACAGTGAATTCTTAAAAGAGGCTCAATTAGAGATCATTTCCATTATCATTATTCTTGTAGTACTCATCCCTCTGGAGACTCACATTATTTCCTGCCTGAATCATATCTGAAATGATTTTAAGATGTAAAACAGCATTTTAAAAGGGCAAAAATTCCCTACATAAAGTGTTACAAGTATTTTCATTAATTTGGTATTAATATTTAATGAGTTACATATTTTATACATATAAACAACATATGTATTTTCCAGAGAAAAGGCTTTATTCCCTCAGTCGTTGTTAAGACTATCAGCACCTCCATCACCATTCAGCTTGCTCTGCTCTTTGGAAAAACCACTGTTCTGACTTTTTCTTTCCCCTTAATACACTAGCTGAGCCTCTTGTCCTCTCGGAATTTATAGGCAAAGTGAAAAGAGCTCCCTCCATGGAAGAAGAGTAGTGAATAACACTTATTTCGTTAACTTTCCCCTATAAGCATTTTCCTTACCTATCACCAAAGAACAGGTGCTCTTCAGTTTAAAATGTTAAGTTGACTTAAAGTTGTTTTTATCTTCACCGAGCAATGGTAATATCTTAACTTTGTCCACAATCTAGGAATCTTTATATATGCCTTCACTTGTCTCTCTCCTTCTCAATTTATTATCAGTATTGTATTTATTATTCTTATCACTTCTAGTTACCCAAATCCTAAGTTTGACTTCATTATGTTGGTACTAACGATCTCATTAGACTGCTCTGTTAATGTCAACAAATCAATAAAGCATGAGAACCATTCAGGAATTAGGAAGCCAAGAAGTACTATCACTGGTTCAGGGGAAGAAATGTAGAATAACCTCTTTGGTACTGTGTTTTATACCACTTGTTAGCCTATATAGCTTCCGGTATTTAGCAATGCTCAGTATATGTATACAGAATAAGAGCATGAACTTCCAATTACTTTACCATACATCATGCTTCTGTACATTATGTTTTATTTTTTGTTTTTTGATACAGGGTCTCACTTTGTAGTTTGGGCTGGCCCTGAGCTCACTATGTAGCCCAGGCAAGCCTCAAACTCAGTGATTCTCCTGCCACTGCCTCCTGAGTGCTGGGATTATAGGCTTGAGCCACCAAGCCCAGGATTTGTGGTATGTGATAATGATTCCCAGTGGGCGTGAGCCACCATACCCAGTGTTATTGTATGTGGTTACCCAGGATTGAACCGGGGACCCTGAGCTTGCCAGGCAGGCCCTGGAACCACTGAACTGAATCTCTGGCCCTTCTGTTAGTTTTTTACATTAGTCTACTGATTGCAGAAACATACTTGAAGAGAGTTTATGAAATCACATAGAATTTACACACACACACACACACACACACAGCATATGTCTTTGGTTCTAAGAGAAACAAAGTTAAGAAGACGGAAAAACCTTGTAAATTGCATCATTGAACGAAGAATCATATTGTTCTGATTAAACATTAACAATAATCCATATGTGAAGACTAGTACCAAGCTTATTTTAAAAAATTAATCACCAGATGCATAACCGGGAGTGGCAAGTGAGTACAGTAGTGGAGATTGTAGGATTCCAGCAGAGTACTCATCTGCAACCCATGCCTGGTCTGCCTGCTGCCCCTGCTGGAAAGAGTGTCCTCTCTGAAGGGACACCAAGTAAGCTGTTCTCCCAGCCTGGCACTCTTTGCTATAACACACTTCACAATTAGAATGATGTTTATATTCTACAAACAAGGGCTGATGTATCACAACAGCATGCTAGCAAACTTCAGGCAGGAGCAAAAAGGGTGTCTGAGCCACTGTACCCTCATATCCTCCTCATGAAAGGATATCAAAGACTGCTGTCAAGGAGCCACCTGAAGAGGTCATGAGAATTCAAGTCTTGCCATCCCTCCCAGTAGGCTTGTTTGCCACAGCCTCTGCTTTCACCATGAGGCTCTCTATATATCCTGTCTGTAGTATACTGTGTGCCGCATTATAGCTAAAGTATAAGCTTTAAGTGTCAATTCCCTATGGGCAAATTCTTACCACCACCTAAGTTCAGGAAGTATGTTGCCTTACAAAGCTGAATCTAGAAAAACAGGCACATATTATCTATGTCATAGCTTCTATTCATCACTGTATTGATGAAGACATTGTGACAGTTTTGGTACCAAACAAAGAATGGGTTTGAATTACAATTCCAGCTCTTATGAGTTACAGGTTCTTGGGAAAATTACTTCACTTCCTCAGACTAAGTTTCCTCTTCTGAAGGGCCATTTAAAGGCTCAAAGGTCCAGCATGCAGTAACTCCGCAGCCTTGAGCCAGTTGCTTAACTCCTCTGTGCTTCAGTTTTCACATCTGTTAAGTGAAAGTACTAACAGAACCTACCTCCAAGGGCTGCTATGGAAAAATGAATTAGATAATGCTGGGCACGTGCCAACCCAGAACGCTGAACACAGTAACTACTCAAATTAGCTACTACATGAGCAAGTGGCATCATCACAGTTGCTCTTCCACACCTGTCAAATTTCTAACACGTTGTCTTCTTTGGAACTTCAAATGTGCATATTGGGAGTCATCTTGCTGAAGCCATATTCAAAAGAAAGTTCAGGCTAGAATCGCTTTTCACATGTTTTCATCATCATCTCTGGCACTGAATTGTCTCTACTAGATATAACTTGCTCAAAAACTATTTAACCATGAGAACTGCTTAATCTTCCTGAACCATTTTTCATCCAAAATGAAAAATAAAAACTAAAATCTCCCACTTTGACCTGGAATTTCTCTCCAGCTGTTGACCTACAGCCCTTCTTCTGTTTGCCACCAAGTTTTTTTTAAAAGATATCTTTATCAACCATTTCTACATCCTCACCTTTACTAATTACTCCTTAACACCCTGCAGTCTATCTTTTTTCTTTCCCTCTCTGAGTGCTTTTTCTATGTTCCTCACAGTACATTGGTAATTGCTATAACTCTTCTGTCCTAGTCTCTGAGAACCTCTTCTGATATGTTAAGTCAGCATAACTTCTTTTAAATTCTCTTCTCCCCTGACTTTCATTCTCTAATTTCTTCTCTTATGCCTCTGACCATTTCTTATTCTGCAGAATTTCATCTCTGGACTTCACTGCTCTCCACTGGATACCTTCTGCTTGGCTGTTCCCACCTGTTCCCACAGCTTGGATAACCTGTGTGCTGACAGTTCTCAAATCACTGCCTTCATCCACTCAATAAGTTCTGGGCAAACAGCACATAAAATCCTTTAAACTTTCTTTCCCACTGCGTCTTACAATCTTTCAAATCCGACAAGTGGTAATTCCGCATACATAGTCACCTAAGCCAGACATCTGGAAGTCATTTTTACAACTTCTTCCACAGCCCTCTGATAAACTCACTCACTACCTCCTGTTGAGTATACTTTTCAAATATTTCTGAAATTTCTTCCTCTTCCCCTATTGTTCCTGACTTCATCTCTGTTCTACCACTGATTCCAGTATGTTTTCCTATCCTCTACACTACTACCAATTTGATCATAAACAGACTGTTCTAAAACAGTTAGAACAGTCTGTTTATGACACTTCCTTGTTTTTATCTTTCAACAGCTCCCTCCCATGTCCCAGGGAAAATTTCAAATTCCTCAAATTGGTCTCCAAGGGGTTTTCTTCTCTGGACCCTGCCAGCACCTCCAGCTTCTCTCACAGCACCCCCCTTTATCTCCATAAAGGTACCCTGCACTTGGGCATGCTAATCCACCCACAGATTCCTGAACTCAAAAACTGAATCTGCCTAATACTTTGTGTTTTTACGAGAGCTGTTCTCTAGCCTTTAAATGCCTCCCATTGACCTCTTCCATCAGAAGCACTTCAACTTATCTGTCAAGACTAGCTATATGTCACGTTGTCTATAAAGCATCCCCAAGTCCTTGCCTCTCCAACATTTAGACAGATTCAGGCTCCCCAATGATACCCTAAACACGTGAAATGTAGCTAAAAAGTAAGGTAAATGTAATGCCGGACGTGGTGGCTCACGCCTGTCATCCCAGCACTCGGGAAGCAGAGACAGGATGATTGCTGAGTTCGCGGCGGCTTGCCTGGGCACCATAGTGAGCTCAGGGCCAGCCTGAACTACAAAGCGAGACCCTGTCTCCAAAAAGCAAAAAAAAAAAAAAAAAAGTAAGGTAAATGTTTAATTTTTTTATTACAGTCAAAGACACATTACTTATCTGAACACACTTATCCCATTGTTCTTGTCACTTTCTCAAGTAGTTCTAGGAGTCCTCTTTCACTTGATCTTAGCCAAAAGGCCAAGAAGCGATAGGAATCCTCTTTCAAAAGTATCTTTAGCTAGATTGCTGTGGCCCAGTATCCTGACTCATTTCAAAATATTTACCTTTCATGGTCATTTTGACAACAGGGAAGAGCCAGAAGTCACGTGGTGTCAGATCTTGGTGAATAAGGAGGATGAGCACATACTGTAATACTTTCCCACACCTGTTTGTCCATTAGACAGCACTCAGCATCCACCAGTTTTGATCATACCCTGTAAAGACATGGAGGAAGATATCCGAAGTTGCTTTAGAAAGTGGCAAAAATGATGGGACACTTGTACTGTAAGTGAAGGGGGTATCCGGAGGGCAATTAATGACATGTCTTTATTGCAATAAATTTTTTAAAAAATGTAAACATTCGATAAATGTACTGACTATATATCATAATCTACATACTTGTAGGACTTATATATTTATGCCTCAGTTCATGAATACTTCTGTTTGCAAAAAATTTGGTTTTAAAAAAAACGCATTCAGCAAATTCACTTTTGTTCACAAATTCCACATCCTGTGACAAACATGACCATGGCCATCTTTTCCACACAAACACAAACACAGCCATCTTCCTGAAAATTGTAGAACAAATTAAGTTCATAGACAGAGGTATACTGTGGTCTTTTGAACACACATATTTACTACATAAGAGTTTTGAACATGTGTATAAATACTAGTTTGAGGCCAGAGATAATAATGTATTTGTCTTGCACACCAACCTCACAGCATGAAATAAATTAGTGTTTGCAACATAATTTTTAAAGTAATAAGCACTTTAATTCTTCAAAATTTCTTTTGGCCACTTAGTTGCAGGACTGGCTCTAATCAACTATAGTTTCTTTCTTTGAAAAGGGTTGTGCTATAAAAGACCATACTATCCCGGTGACTTTATTCTTGTTCTTTGCAAAAGATTTATTGCCCTGTCATTCTCAAAGCAACTTCTGAAGTAAGATGATCATGTATTCCTGTAAGGAGTGAGGAAATGAGGTTCAGAGAGGTCAGGAGTCGTACACAAGTCTTCCAACAGGAGCAACAGATTGCAAAGACAACCCTGTCAAAAGAGCAAGGATGCTTGGGACCATCATCATAATGACATATTCATTATCTTGATTGCATTTAATACTCACCACTCTTCCGACACAGAACAGTAAGCTTTACTAGAAAACTAATAAATGGGGTTTCCCATAAGACAACTGGCTCAGCAGATCAAAATGTCTTAGAATTCTAAAAACTGGCACAAACAAAACTGGAAGGGCCTTCAGGGCCTTACAAGACCACTTCATCCTGTCTCTTCACCAGACAACATACGAATACTGAAGGTTTAGATGAGGCAAGGATAACCCCCCTTTTTCTCCACTTAGTTGAAATGATGAAAGAATAAAATAGAAAGTAAAATATTTGAGTGCACCATCATTTATTAGCCAGAGTTTGACTCAGGGCTACTCTGACTCACAGACTGCAGCAGATGCACGCCTAAGGCCGTCGGCAGAAGGAACAGTTCCCGCAGTGACTCTTCAGTCCTTACCATGTGCCTTGCTCATTGCTTGACTGACACCCACATTAGATGTGTAGAGTTCCCACAGGAAAGGGAACAAATCCTGGCAACAGTAAAGATAATACTACAGACATATAAAGGTCACGCTGAGCTCCAATTCCAGAAACTCAGGATCTCCCTAACCAAACCATCTTTATGAACTTAGGAGTTCCTTAAATTTATACACAGTTTAGCCTTTCACAGTAGAAACATAAACTGATAAATCATTTGGTTGGCCTAAGCTTCAAGCTGGTCTTTTAAGAAAGGAAACAATGCAGTTTCTCCTTAACACAACATTATCCTTCTATAAAATATATTCATTAATTTTCACTTTGGTCTTGTTTTGTCTTAATTCGATTTATTTTGAAGTTAACCCTTTCTGTCCCATGTCATTAGGATTTCAAACTAGCTTTATGAACCCTCTCTATCCAAAGTTACCTAACAGAAAACAGTAAATCATACAAATTAATCTCATTCTTTTCTATGTGCTACTTACGCGGTTTTCTTTCCTAATATCTTCATGGTGAAGTCATGTTCAGGATGAAGGATTCAAGAGAAAGACAGAGGTCACAGGTAATAAAATATATCTTCAGAACATCACAGATACTATGGCTGATGTTATTTTCCAACCAACAGATATCCAATTATTAATGAAGGTACAAAGCAGCATCCATTTCTTCACTTTACTTTTGCTTGAAGCAAAGAAGGGGGTGTGTCAGGGGTGTCTGTGCACTGCCTCTCTGACATCTTAGGTTGCTAGTTCCCCAGCCACCTGAAACCTAAATCAAGACATAAAGAAGCCAAGCCCTTGGCACTACCATGTTCTCTAGTATGGGGACTATGCTCTCCGTTTGAGAGATTTCTTGGAGCTACATCCTAGTTTCAGCCCTCCTGGGGATAAAGGACAGCTGCTCTATCTTATAGGAAATCCAATTCTATTTCCTGTCACTCCTTTAGTTTCTCCATCCTGCTTTACATAAGAGGTGTACCTTGGAGGCCTGTTTGTATTACTAATACCAGTCTAGTAAGGTTAAGGGATGTCAACTCCCTGAAGCCCTTTCAGATATTCTCTATCGTACTATTTATCCTCTACATGGAAGAGGAAAAGGTCTGGTGAGATTGGCATAAATATCCATTTCCTGAGTCTGATTGACTCACAAGTATTACAGAGGGTCTACCCCTGAAATTGGGGTTATTTGCAGGCTCTACATAATCCTCCTTTGTTGAACTAATGTAAGGTAAAGCCCTTCACCAGAAATTTGAAGCTATCAAGTAAGTGACCAGTATAAAAGGTTTACTCAGTAATGGGCGCCATTTTTCTTGGAACAACAGAGATGGGCAATGAGTGCCAGCTCAGTGAACAATTGCACATGTGGAAGGACATACATCTGACCACACTGCCAAGCTTCTCAGGTTAGTAGGACCAATAAGTAAGATTTCTTGTCCTTTTTAGAGGAGGAACAATGAGGGAGTAAACATTAGTCTATAAGGTAACTGGGAGGCAAGATTTTGGGGTAAACTGAGGTTGGTGTTTTCATTATTTTTTGTTTTGTTTTGCTTTTTAGAAGCCAATGTTCTTGGAGGGGCTGGGATGTAGCTCAGTGGGGTACCACTTGCCTACCATTATAAGGTCTTGGGTTTGAACCCCAGAACCACCAAAATATATATATTTTTAAAAAGTCAACATTCTCTCGTGATTTCTTTCTCCTATAACTGAAAACTTTTAAAGGTTTCTGTTTCCAGATAAGTTTAAGAACAATTCTTTAGGTGGGCTTTCACCTACTAATATCACTTTATCTCCTTTGGACCCACTTACAAGATTTTTTTCTTACAGTATCTACTACAAAATGCCATAAACTACTAAATGCAGGAGAAACACAGTGAAAAAGAAACACCTCCTTCCCTCAGAGGGCTTATATTCTAGTAGGGGAGACAAACTAGGACTAAGTTATTGGAGAATAGTAAAATGGAAAAAAAGTGTGCAAGCATTATGTAAATATGTGAGAAGGACCTGACACAGTCCTGGGAAAAGTCAGAGGGATGTCACTGGAAGGCTTCCCTGAGATAGGGAGAATTAAGATGTGACCTAAAGAATAAAAGAGAGGGAAAGGAACAGAAAGACCAGCAAGCCAAAGGAAAAGGAAGCTCTGAGCAGTGAGAAAGTTTCAAAGGAACAGACTTACATTTTACAGAAGAAAAACGTCTGTCTGCATTGTAGAGAACAAACTATACAGAGAAAAAAAGGCGGTCATCAGGTGAAAAGGTGGTTTTCTAGAAAGGGGAAAGTTGCGGAAGATATGAGACATAAAGCAGGACATTCAGACACTCAACTTGGTCCTGGAGAACAGAGAAGGCCTCCCTAAGGAAGTACCTAATACTTAAAGGGGGCCTATGGCCTGGTTATTCATAGCAAGGACTATGAGACAATGTGAAGTAGGGTCCCTGGCACATTCATCTTCTGCCTTGGTGAAAGCAGGCCCCACTTGCACTAAAAACTTAGTAATTACCTGGAATGCCTCACAACTAGCCATAGAATGAATGATGCACTACAGCAGAGGTGGCGAACCCATGGCACATGTGGTATTTATTATTAAAAGCTCTAAAAGACTCACCATCACTGTACTAGAGCCTCTGAAGTCCTCTAGTAACTCACTATTACCTGTAAAGCAGACAAGGAAAATGGTCTGCTATCCCCACAAGACATTGGCTCCCTGCATCTAAAGAGCCAAGGTCTAAAACTGACAACTTCTTCCTACTGGTCACTCCTTCTCACCCCCTTGCAATTCTGTCCCCCTCCACCACCTTCTATTGTTTCTTCTGTCTCCTGGTTGTCATCCAGTATGAGAAAATGGTCTAGCTGTCCTCAGAGACTTACACCAGCCTGGACTGCTCCACAGTGCCATGAAGGGCCAGGACTTTTGTTTACAGCTGGGAGCCTGGTGAGGCGGTGCGCACAGCTGACAGCCCCACTTGGGAGCAAACATCAATCATCCTCTGTGTTCTCAGCCAACTTTCACAGACCAGCTCTATTGAAAGCTGGCTGTACCCGCCTAGGTCCCACAGAAGTCCCACCCACAACTCTGGCCTGGGAGCAGCTGGGTGAATCTCAGCTTTGTACCTTTTAGGAACTGTTCTTACTCTCTTTCTCTGTCCTCGATTTTGAAACACTTTGTCTCAAACTCTGGGCCCTTCAAAGAACATGTTCTCTGAGGTCACGCCCTAAACGGTACCCTGTCTCTAACCCTATCTGCTTGCTCCCAGCAGGATCCGAACACCCCTCATTTACTTAGTCACATAATAAAAACAAAGTAGTACAAAACCACATAATTTCAATTATATGTATTTATGTAAACTACCTTTGAAAATTAAACAGTCAGATTCCTTGTTTGTCTGTGTGTGTGTGTGCATGTGTACACACATACACTGTTTTCATTTTTAGATGGCTTTCCCACTGTTTTAAAAATGGCAGATCAGATATGACACAACAACTTCCAAGAATACTTGTAAGGTCTTACTGGGCAGGGTGACATACACCTCTAATCCCAGCACTTGGGATGCTGAGGCAGGAGAATTGTCACGAGTTCAAGGCCATTCTGAGCTGTATGGTAAGTTCAAGGCCAGCCTGAAGTATACAGCAAGCAAGACCTTGTCCAAAAACAGAAAGGACTATTCCGAGGGTCTCAAGTGAGGGCTTCTGTCATGTATTCTCTACCCTAGCTACCTCTTTCCTTAGCAGCTTTGCCTTGTGCAGGGCTTACTAGGTGTACATATGAAGCCCTGTCAAGTCCTAGTTCGGTTTCTTGACCCCAGATCCCCTTTGCCTGTGTTTTTCTGCCTGCTCACTAACATGGCTTTCACCCGTGAACTGAGGCCTTTTTCTATGGTTTTCAACCTCTCTACATTCCTAAATGCTCAAGGGACAAGAGACCCTTCTTTCATCAACAGTAGCTCCCCGCAGTGATGCATCCTGTGTGCTCTGATGAAGGTAGACCACACGCAGGAGGAGATTCCCCTTCCAGGAAATCTGATCAGAACTTCTGCCAGTGATGCTTTTTAAACCTAAACTTCTCACTTCCCACATGTTTACATGGTCTATCTTTACTGAAGGGCTATATTTCACCCAAGCCCTTGGGTGATAAGTGCCTTTCTAAAGAGAAACCCAGGGGCATCCTTTTCCCCAGCAATTGTTTAAGTTTTCTTCTATTTTTATTTTTTTAATTGAATTCTTTATTGGTACAATTTATATACATCTCAAAATCACATATAACATTGGGAAATTTGTAACAGTATATGCCACAAGTTAATTCTCATTTTTACCCATATCCCTACCCACTCCCCCCTCCTCCCCCCTTTATACATGCTCTTTTATTTTCTTTCTGTATCATATTTATTCCTTCCCCTCATCACATTTCCACACCAAGTTTCCTATAGAAATATTCTACTCTATAAAAGCTCTCCTAATTTCTAGAACTTATTTGCATCTACAGGTGTTCATGCCAAAGAGAAGATCCGGGAATTGCCTATCTGTGATCTATTGATTTCACTTATTAGTATATCCTCCAGATGTCTCCATTTGCACCTAAATGGATCGATCTTGTCATTCTTTATGGCAGAGTAATACTCCATTTTGTAAAAAAACCACATCTTCTTTATCCACTCTCCAGTTGATGGACATTTGGG
>PVIC010049499.1:0-13036 GCA_004025085.1 Thryonomys swinderianus | reverse complement strand
GAGCTGATTCAGCTTCATGGTGATTAGAAGTTAGTTTGAGGTGGATTTGAGGCTTGATAGAACTTCCGAGCAACTAGAGAGGATTGTAAGTAGACTGTCAGTCAGCAAACTCCCCATCACTACAGGAATTCTAGCAGTTTCCATGGCCAAAGGAGATTCTTACCCAGGTGACCCCTGGCAATCTAATCCCTTCTGCCAGACTGTCCTACCCACAAAGTGTACCAATGTCCTTTCCAAAGGGGCAATTCACTCTGTCCCCTGCAACTTTCTCAACTGAGATTCTAAAGCTGATGAGAGAACTCAGGAAGCAAAAATGCAGGGCAGACCTTTCCGTGGTTCTGGGGATGGGACCCAGGACCTTGTGTGCACTAGGCAAAGGTCCTGCCACTAAGCTACACCCTCAGACTGGGCTTTCTTTGAACGTCTTTCTCCAGTCAGCTAAATGTTTTCCTGGTGACTCTTGGACTTTCTTCTGTCACCTGGTACCCTTTGTTTTGAATTCATTCTTTGGGGAAAAGTATGTAGGTGTTAAACTGTTAAGATTTTTGCATTACCTACCGTACAAGTTCCCAGGTATATTTAGAAAACCCAACATTTTTTCTAAGGCAGGTCAGAATACTTTCCTCTGAAGATTTCAGTGCAACTTAAACAGAACCATGTCTCCTTCATTCAGTAACATTTATTATGTGTTTGCATTTCAAACACAAGTGGAAACGTGCCACAGAACCCTAATAGGGATTTTCTTTGCCACTCCATTGCCCAATCCTGCTCCTTTCAGGTCCTGGGTTAAGGCTGGAGGGAGGGTCATAGGTGAGAACAGGCAAGGGTGAGAGTAGGAGCAAGGAAACCCCGAGACGGTTCAGGCAGATGGCGGGGCCCCAGCACACCCTGCAGGGCCAAGAGCTGCTGCCATTGGCAACTGTGCCAAGAGCCTGGCCGGGCCACCCTTCCAAGATTCAGAGCCAAAGAGGTGCCATCTGCTCCCTGGAATCTGCAGACATCTTGTTTTCGTGGAAATCTGCTCCCTGTCCGCAGCACCCTCTGGCTTGGTGCAGAACCCTAGATGCAGACGCAGAGGTTCTAGGGCTCCCTGCTCTGTCTCAGTCTGGTTACATGTGATTTGCTTCTCTGGGCAGTGAACCCATCAGCCACCTTTCGCTCTTCTTTGTCCTCCCAGCCAACACTTTTCGAAAGGATCTGGGTGTGGTTCTCCTAGTGAAGTCAATCTTCTGGCATCTGCCACCTCCTGTGGATGTCCCTACTCTGACCAGGAGAAGGTGGTGCCCCATGGGGTACCCCCTGGATGCTCTGGTCTTGTTCTCTCCCTGCATGTTCCTGGGGAAGTACCATGGAAACCGTACCAGAGCCCTTGCTCTTCTACCTGGCATGATTTCTTTACCTGCCACTCCTTCCTTTTCTGTGTTGCCCCTTTCCTGACCTCCTGGTACCTGGCCAGTGCCCAGTGTCCTGCAAATGGGTAGAACACCAAAAGGTAACTAATATCACCAGAGGGCAACTGCAGGGGCAAAATAAGGCTTAACTTCATTTAAGAAGTTCTGGTTAATAGTGTCAAGAGTGTAGGGTTATTGGTATCGCCATTGCGGTTTTCTTCCCTCCATTTCAACCTCCATTTAACTTGCAGTATAGATAGCACTGTCCCTTCCGGCTAAGAAGTAGGCAGACATGGAAGCCTGGTGTATGATCTATGGCAGAGGCAGCCATAGATCCAAGTGCCAAGCTGACTGAGAACAGTGGACTAAAGGCTGTTTTCTCCCGTGCTCCTAGGATCAAAGTTCCTTGCATGTTTACAATGGCAGTAATAATCAAGATAGCAGATAGCACTCCTATTTTTGATACTGATTATATCTGCTGCCCTGAGGGAAGACACTGTTCCTCGCTCTTGACAAAGATGATATTGTTCAGTGAAACATTTGACACATTACATAGAATTCCCTCTCACCAGTAGAATGTTCTATTACGTCTTTGCCAATATGTTGCATTTCTTAGTTCGAAAACCAGAGTCCATGCTAACTTGCAAATCAGCCAGCTCCAGCTTTTCTCTGTCCCCTTGGCTGTCCTGTGCCTGGGCAGTGTTCCTGTCATACCAAGCATCCCTGGATGTCAGGACAAGGCCTCTTGTTTTGTCACATTCTCTCCAACCCTGCCTTATTCCCAGTGCCTCCCACCTGGGGCCTGCAGAACCAGGAGTGCCCAACAGTCAGCTATAGACCCTTTCTGCAACTCCAGATGTCAGACTGATCTGAGCCTGGGAGTCAGCCCGTCACCCTGTGGTGGAAGCCAGGCCCAGAATGACAGAGAGATTTGCCAGCAGTTACACAGTGAGCTCACAGCACAACTGGGCCCAAGTGATGGCCAGTGAGGTGTGGAAAGAAGTACAAGCTACAGAGTGAGAGAAACAAACCTCAGCAGGACTGGAGATTCCTAGGGCCCCTGGCCTAGCCCATCAGTTTCTCCTCCTGCCTGCTCAGTCCTCCCTTCCCCCTCCTGCCAAGCTGCCAAAGGATCCATTTAGTTGGCGACAGCGGGCGGACGGGTGGGCGGGCCAGCTCCAAGAGCCCAGGGTAATTGCCTATAATGAAAGCTCCCATGGCCTTTGTTCTGGGGAGCGAGTGTGTGGTTGGGGTTGTGCTCAGAGGTCTATGTGCCCTCAAGAGCTGGTGCCCAGAGACTTGCTCTTCCTTCCTGTTGCCATGCCTGGCCCAGGGTGGGCCTGTCCTCCCATGAGTTGCCATGACCCAACCTGAACCTATTACTCCTTCCCTGACCTCCCATACCTGGCCAGTGCCCACTGCCCTGTGAATGGATAGAACACCAAAAGATAAGTAAGGGCATCTGCAGGGGAAGAGTCAGGCTTGAGGAGTTTCCTTAGCACAAGGAAGGGCTCACAGGCCATAAATGATTGCTCCTTTTTGGTCCCACAGGTTACAGACAGACCAGGAGTCTGGCTCCCACCCTCAGGGCAGCTGGGCCCTTGATGGCTACTCCAGCCCCCCGAGCAGGATGGAGGGCAGCTTCTCCGGTGTGGGTAAGTGCTTGGAGGGGAGACTTCCTATTGGAGGGGGCTACTGGCCTGGCCCTCTTCACTGCCTGCATGGCTCCACCTTGACAATGAGACACCACCTATGACCCACACTTTGAATCCAGGAGCACTTCTGGGTCAGGAGAGGAAGTTATAAGTGCATGCCATGTTGGTCTAGGAGGTTGTGGGAGTCGTGTGTATGTGTGTGCACATGTGTATGCGTGCAATATGTGAAGTTGTGTAAAAAAGAGTAAACTGAGAGGATGGGAGCCAGGTTCTGTGTGAAGCACAGGTTAAAAGTGAAGGTTCTGGAAGCCAAGGAGGCAGCCAGAGCCATCTGGCCACTTGCCTGACAACTGTGTCCTTTCCCAGGACTGCTTTTAATAGGCCACCTCCACATGTGAGCCTTCCTGGAGTCATCCTGTGTTGTAACATATCCCCTGGTGCACTTCTGCTATTAACCTCAGGGACCCAAGAGTGACCACACAGTGATGTTGCTTCTGAGCAGAGACACTGCTTATTCTGGGCGTGTGCTTGGGTGTCAATGTCTCTGAACGAATGAATGGGGAGTGAATAAATGAACACCTTCTGTGCCATCGATCAAGCCCTAACTAGCTCAGATACCTAACGCTTAGCATGATTTACAGTAAATCTTGATTTTTCTCACAACATGAAAATAATCCCTCAAGGACACTGTGATATGAACCACAGATGCATAAGACTGCACACTGTGGAGACCCAGTGCTGCCCTGCAGTTCCCAGGCCAGGGGAATCTTGCCCTAGCAAAATAATGAACTGGCTTTTAGAAAACCGAACATTGTGCTGGGCGTGGTGGCTCACGCCTGTAATCCCAGCACTTGGGAGGCAGAGACAGGAGGATTGCTGAGCTCAAGGCTTGCCTGGGCTACATAGTGAGCTCAGGGCCAGCCTGAACTGCAAAGCGAGACCCTGTCTCAAAAAAAAAAAAAAGAAAGAAAGAAAGAAAGAAAACCGAACACTGTCCAGAAGGTTTGTCTGACAGCCTCATTCAGTGCCCCACTCTGGGGCATAGAGCATAGACTGACCCTGCCAGAATTTGGCATCAGTGTCATGACATTCCTGCCTTCTCTGTGCCCTGCTAGACAGATGGCCCAATGTCTCCTTGTCCTATGAACTGGTCCTTTGGAGATCTCTTTAAAAGGTCAACAACAGTGATCTTAGATCCACTGTGACTGTGCAAACAGAAAAGGCACACTCATTGCCCCATGGCAAGCTTTGCAAAGGAAGGTCCTGGCATAGGAACTGGGCATTTAAATCATAAGCCCTCTTCCCATAGTAAGTACACATGCAAGAGAACCAGGGCATGGCCAGGGACACAAGGAAACCAAATTTTACTGGCACTGACAAACCATCAGAATTAGAATGTGGTAACCAGGAAACTATGTGGAGCTCTATTTTTACATTTGCAGTTTTCTTAGTGTAATGGCTTCCTTATGTGTATGCTGCATTGTTAGAGTCTAATGATCTCCATCCACCTAACCAGGCCCTCATTCCTAATTGTTATCCCATGAGCTGATGGGAGGACTTTTGCTTTTAGCATCTGCTGCAGACTGACACTAGGAATCTCTGGGGCTTGTCAAATGCAAGACCATCCTCATCAGCTACAAGGGAGAATATCTGATAGATCATGGGGTAGGTGTTCAGGGGCACAGAGAACTTCGGAGGTGGGTTTCCCACAGAACCATGAGAAGCACCAGTTTCCTCCACAGTGCCTAGGGAAGGGGAGCGAGGTCCACAGTGCTGCCTCTGCTCTGGTGCTTGCTAGTTGTCATGGTAACCCATCCTTGCTGAGCATACACTGTGCACTTAGATGGGTTGGATTAGAGAGGGGTTTAGGATTTGCCTTCCTTATGGGAAGCTTACAGTCTCTGAACTTGAAGAAAACAGAAGACAGGAAGAAAGGAGACAACTGAAGGGTTCCATTTTATCTCTTGCTCTCCTACCCCAGCCTCAACCATAACATGACTTATTTATTCATGTATTCTTTTATTCAATCCAAAAGCCATCAGTGAGTGCTTGCCTTGTACCAAATACTGTGCTGACACTGAAGCAGAAAAAGAGTAAGACTTTGACCTGCCTTCACAAAGTTTACTGTCTAGGGCTCTATTCCAGGGAGACTTTATACACAATTTGTTGGCCTTCAAAAGTCCCAGTCAGTGAGTTGTCCTTGTGGATTGATAGGCAGCCAGTCAGTCCTGCCTCTGTCACCAGGTCCTTACCATGAGAGGGGCAATGGGTTTGTTTCTCTTTCTGTGGAAGGCGCGATGGGCTTGTTTCTCTTTCTTGTGGAATGAGAATTCTAAAAGCCAGTTCATTACTTTGCTGGGGCAAGGTTCCCCTGGCCTGGGAATTGCAGGGCAGCACTGGGTCCCCGCAGTGACTCCTGGAGAGTCATGGAATCTAGCACTTTCAGAACTCAGCATACCGGTTTCGATTACTGATTATATTATTTCCATTCCAATTTGTAGACCACAGTGGGTAGGGGTACTTTTATTGGAGCTCAGCTCTTCTCCCTTCCTGTCTATGAACTGTTTAGCAGACGAGTGGAATAGATGAGTATAGAATTGAGAGTAAGCAGTCATGGAGCTCACTTGTCCTCTGTGAAGCTGTTCCTACTCTATCTGCTGAGGACAAGCAACTGGTCTACCTTGGCCCTCTTCCCATTATGGTTGCCTGCAGTCTCCAAGCTCCCTGCAGGAGAAGGCAGGGGCAAGAGAAGGCCAAAGAGCTTTCTCTGCCTTCTACCACTGTCTGGACCTAGGAATAGAGTCTAAATAAGGCCTTATAATCTTTTCGTAGCAGCAAGAGGATTTCTTTTGAGGACTTGCCTCTAAGCTGGCATGATGGTGTCCTTCCTATGTCCCAAAGGCTGTCTATATCCAGCTGCTCCTGCCTTTGTCCTTGGGCAAGTGTGGAAGAATCGAGCTCACAGGTGTTTGCACGTGGGGCCCAACCTTCCCATGCCCACCTGGCTCAGCTTGAGAGCTCAGCACTCATCCATCTGCTCACACTCAGTGCCAGGCCATGCACAGGCCAGCATCAGATCTTAATTTGGATGGCCAAGGGAAGCCAAGGCTGATGGTACCACGTGCCCACAAGTGTGAGGCTGTGTGCAAGAGGCCTGGGGAGGGCTGCCCTGAGGTTTACACAGATTCCTTAATTACTTCCAGTTTGTGACATGTTGGAATGAGTGCTAAGTGGACACATAATGAAGGGATCTTTTCTCATCGTGCATTTGTCACTGGGAAACAACCAGCCTCCTCCTTGCCTGCTTCTCACATGACTGCTGATATATATAGAATGGGAGGGGCGCTGTGGAGTTTGGCCTCATGCTGGGGTCGTTTTACTTTTCTTCCTCTGTCTTTTCCCTTTAGGCCATGGTTAACCTATTCATGCCTGTGGATTTGGGAGCAGGGGTAGAGTCCTTAATCTAAGAAAACTTGCATGCCTGGTGTGCCCTCTGCCAGGGCCAGAGTAAAGGGTGGTATCTGTAGCGGCTGAGACAGGAGCCTGTTACAGGCTTCTAGAGAGGGTGCCACTCAGAGATGCAAGTGGATCACAAAGAACATAGTAAGCCAAAGCTCTGGTGAACTTATAGTTCTTCCAGTGTGGCCTCAGTGTCTACTGAGGGAGAGGAGGAGAAATGATTTGCTCCAGAGCCATGGTGGATTAGCAGGTGAACTGAAACCAGGACCTCTGCCTGCAGACTCCCTGAACACTCAGATCAGCAAACGACAGTAATGACTACCAGTTACCGAACACCTGTTATGCACAGGGCCTATTGCTAGTGCTCATTGCTAGCCATGAAGTCCTTTGTGAACACCCCTGTGCACCTCTCTGAAGGTGTTACTCTGTTATAGGTGAAGAAACTGAGGCTCAGAGAGTTTATGAAAGTCTGTGTGAAGGCACAGAGCTGGAGCAGCTCAGGCTCTGAGGCCAGGTCACCTGAAAATCGTGCCTTCTCTTCATACTCCCCTACTTTCCCATCTGCCACCAGTAGTCACCCTTCAGGCAGCTTGCATGCTGTCCAGGGTCAATTTGGTCTCCCTCAGTCCCTGGCAGGAAACGGGGTCAGTGAGCCCCGATCCCACTGACATCTCCTTCACCCCGTGTAGGCCCCAGGATGTCCCTGGTATCTCTGTCGCTCTTCTCCTGTGTTATTTCATGCTGAGTTCACACTGCTACTTTCCTTCCCCTCTGGGGATGTTGGGCCAAGATGAGCTGAGGCCCCAGCCATCCGTGGAGAGAGAACATGCAGACAATTGACTAGAAAACAGGTGAAGCTCAGGGGTGGGCAGCATGAGCTATTCTCAGTGTGCAGGGACGAGTGCCAGGGTGGGGCAGAGGAGCCTTGGTGATGGCCCTCTGGAATGCCTGTGGATGGCCCTCTGGATAAACAGATAAACCTCTAGGACCAAGTGGGCTCACAGGAGTTGGGACAGAAGATCACAGTACTCTCTTCACAGCTGACACTTGCTATGGCTTCTGTGAGCCAGGCACTTTCATAGTACATTTAATCCTTCCAACAACTGCATGAGGCTCCAACCTCATCGCTAGTTTGTGTCAGGGCTTTCCCACTTGTACTATGCAGCTGGGGACAAATTATTTAATCTCTCCCTGCCTCCCCATCCTTGGTTGTGAATGGGGTGGTGAGAGTACCTCCTGCAAGGGTTTTGTAGAGATTAAATGCATCAATAAGGTATTGTGCTGGAAGACAGCCTGGTGCACAGTAAGTGCTTAACACATGTTCAGTATTGTTTGTCATCGAGCTGATTTTCATACTCATTGTACAATAGAGCAAACTGGCACAGGGTGGGGAAGTGACTTGCCCAAGGTGGTCGTACCTGAGTCATGTATGTCTTGCCCTTACCAGAGGGGAAGGGGCCCAAGTCCAGGAGACCCCAGGAAAGTTGCAAGGGGCATAGCAGAGCCACTTCTGTGAGGGGCTGGGAAGGAAGAGGCTGGAGAAGCCAGGTCATCTGAGGTATCCTGCTACAGGGGCTTGAAATAGAAACGGGAGGGATGTGGGTTCTGTTGCTTGGGAGAAGGGAGGAGAAGGGACCGACTGAGTGGCTTCTCCTGACAGCATTTGGCTGGGAATGGGATTTATCTCCAGGCTGTTACTTGGACCCAGTAAGAGCACCAAGAATAACAGGGGCTGGACAGCCTAGAGGCCTCTTCCCCATGGCTTCCTTGGACACAGGCCCTCTCCAGTCCACTCCCACTCTAAAGGTTGCAAGTGGTTCTCTGAGGAGTTTGCAACCATGAGTACTCAAGATATAATATATGGGGTTGCAAGGCCCAACGTCCCAGTTTTCTGCTGCACTGAGAAAACCAGGGCCTCTGTATCACTCAACTCCAGCAGGAATGTATAGTCATTGGCCCTTTTTTTTTTTTTTTTTTGAGACAGGGTCTCGCTTTGTAGTTCAGGCTGGCCCTGAGCTCACTATGTAGCCCAGGCAAGCCTAGAACCCAACAATCTTCCTGCCTCTGCCTCCTGAGTGCTGGGATTACAGGCATGAGCCACCACGCCCGGCTCATTTGCCCATTTTTAATTAAGTAATTATTATGTGCCCAATGCTATTCTAGAAGCTTGAGTTAGATCCGTGGCCATAACAGGCAAACTGTGGAGTTGATGATGAATTCTGGAGCTGTGCAGTGTACAGCTCGTGCAACTGTACATGATCTACATGGTGGCTGTGAGGAAGCCCCAGTCCTGGAGTATGTCTCCCACCCTAGAGAGCAGAAGCAGAGATCTGGCCTCATGACACTCCCTGAGAAGACAAGGCAGGCTGGGCCCCACCCCCTTCATCCTGAAATCTTTATGTTAGGAAGATGAGTAGACAGGAAGGCGATGAACATCTCCCTGTTATTTCCTAGAGAATTCCCTTCTACACAATGTCTGTCTGTCTCAGACTTGGCTTCTTCCTTGGCAGGCCTTTAGGGTTCCGCTCTCTAACTCAAGACAACTGGTTCAGTTCCTCCTGGGCAGTCCCAGCCCTGTGTTCACTTCTCATGTGCTGGACAGGCCATGGGGAGGCCCTGAGGGTGACACTTTCTGGGAGGTGGCCTGGTGAGGAGGAGTCTCCAAAGTTGGCAGTGTGTGGCAGCTGTGGGAGGCAGAGCTGCTCACTCCTCTGCAGAGCACTGTGGCCCCTTTTCCTAAGACCAGTGGAGGGCTGACGTGAGGTGCAGCACTGAGGCTCAGGACCTCTGCATGGGCAGACAGGCAACCCACAGGGCTTTGTGTCTAGGTGTGGGCTCCAAAGAGGTTTGTGCAGGCAGTAGCCCCCCCTCTAGCAAGGCGTAACGGGCTGAGGCTTAACACAGAGTCCCACACACCTACCCCCTTGGGAAGAAGAGAGCCCCACACCAAGGCTTACCCAAGAGAAGCCCTTCGGGAGGTGAGTGCAGAGTGAGGTGACAGGACACAAGAGTGCTAGGAACTACCCCATCACAGCCTTTGCCCACCTAAGCCCTTTAAAGGGCAGGGGGATCCAAACACTCTTGGGGTGGGGCGTGCAGGGCATTAGAAGGGGCCAAGGATAACTGAAGGTCAGCTGGGGGTATCCTGGAGCAGGCAATGACCCAGAGGAGGGGGCAGCAAGAATCACCTGGTGGTCCCTTCCTGCATGGAAGTCACCTCAGTGTGAATGATGGAGGTCAGAGTGCTAAGAGAGCTTCAGAGCAGGAGGAGAGCTCCGCCCTAGCGGGGATGGAGGGAGAGCAGCCACGTGTCCACATCCAGGCCAGCTGGGTGCAGGAGATGAGCCCATGAGCTCAGCATGGCCTTCCTGCCAGAGTATCTGTTCCCGGTGATGGAAGCAGATTCTGGGAAGGCAAAGTTCTCCTGGCACTGAAGCTCCCACCCACCATACCAATGAGTATTCTTAGCATGTGCAGAGACATTTTTATATGCCAAGTAATTGCCAGTGATTATTCTATTAAAATTCATTGAAATATGAATTCATGGCATTCCTCTGTTAAGTTTAATGCCTCATTGAAAAACCTAACAAAAATTCTAATAAAGCACAGAGATTCCAGTGGAGCCAATGAGTGCAGCCACCAGTTGGGAGTGGCTCTCTTTCCAATGCAGGAAGAAGGCCTCATTTCCCTAACCCACCTGCCCCAGCTGCTTCTGATTAGGTCAGGTGAATTTCCTCCTTACTTTTGGAGTTGTCTTTAAGGTTTTCCAGTCAAGAACCCATGTAACAACCTGCTTGACAGTGTAATTCATCTCCAGAGACAAGTGGCCATCTTCATAGTACCTGGCTCATATTTGAAGGTGGCTTCTGGTCTTCCAGAATCCAGGTTGTGAACTATACAGATTCAGGAGTTCACTTCTGGGGTAGGATGTTATCATTGGGTTAGCAAGACAACCTTGGTATTAAACCTTGTGTTCTTCCTCAGTTTTAGGATTTACTTGTCTTAGAGTGAGGCAGTAGGATTTATTAGCAGCAGGTCAGTTCTGCCCCAAGAGGGAATGCTGAGTAAAATTATCTTGGAGGTCTCCCTTAGCCTGGTGATTCAATGAAATTGAAACAATTGCATGGATGAGTCATCTTTGACTTTGGTTTTACCCATCCCAAAGGCCATGTACTCACACAAGCAGCTTGTGTGTCTTTGTCCACCAACAGCAAGTCACAGGCAGACACTTCACTCCTCTTTTCCTTTGCTCATCTTCTCACAAGCCTGCAGTCACCATGACTACTGATCTGGTTCAGTCTTGGTCTAAGGATGATGTACCTTGGTAGTGGAGAGCTCATCAGCAGCCCAATGTGCATCAGCCACCCCTGCTGTGTGTATGGGATGGTCAGTTGTCATGGTAACATTCAGGACAAGCACATGTGGGAAACATATGGACTTCTTTTCCTGGGTTTTTTATTGGCTGTGAAGTAGGGGGATTTGATTTTTAAATGAGTACAATTTCAGAAAGAGTGTCCTAGATTAGGTATTTTCCTTCTGCTGGAGGCCATGAGCAGAGGGAATAGACATCGTCCATCTTTCCTCCCCACTTTTCTCACATGATCAGCTGAAGTGTAGAGAACATAGACATTCTCTTCAGGCTACACAGCAGCCGGAAGAGAATCCAGGACTGACCCCAAGAGTTGTGATTGGGAAAGATCTCAAGAGGTGTTTGACTTGTCCACTGGAAGTAACCAGGACCCCAGGACAAATGTCATGAGGTTGGGACACAGCTCACGTGGTGCCATGGATCCCTAGGACCAGACTGCATCCTGACCCAAATCCCAGGACTCGTGGCCAGTCCTAAGGTGACTACGGGCTAGACCCACACTGACCTTGGGCAGCAGGTGCCCACAGCAGGACAGGCAGAGAGGCAGGACTGTCCTTCTTACTCTTCACCCTGCTCCAGGACCCTGAACTTTCCTGCTAGGAAGGGCCACACATGTTGCTCCTACATTATCAACCAAGTCCTTAGAAACAGCTGTATATGACAGCATGAAGTTATACAGGAAGGTGTGGCACCAACAGGCCCAAATTCAAATTCTGACTCCACCAACAGCCCATCTGTGATCACAGGCGAATGTATTTCTTTATAACATGATAACACTGATAGTTCTTGCTTCCCAGGCTTTTTGAAATAATGAATATCCTGGCCTAAGAATGTCCCTGACAATAATAGGTGATGGGTAACTCCGGGCTAAGAGCTGGCCAGGCCCAGAGAGCATCTATGAGATGAACTAGCAGTCCTGTGTAAGAGTTTACTAGTCAGCTGGCCAGAAAAGGTGTCTCCCTGGGATAGAAGCAGGCAGAAGGTGACATGTGGCTGACTGTCATCCATGGAAGGGAAGGTAAAGAGCAGTGTGGGATGGAGCAGTCAGAGAGGGCTTCCTGGGGTGGTGGTGGAAGCTGGCCTTAAAAGGTGCATTGGAATTCATAGAAAGGAAGGCATTAGGAGATGTGGGGCACAGCAAAAGTATGGGTATGGTGAGGCCTGGACCAGGGGCAAGAGAGAGCACTGGGGGATGGGGGGAGCATGTGTTCAGCACTGGCCTCCTTGGCTGGGGACCGCTCTTCCTGTGAGGCAGTCCAGGCCCCTGAGTCAGAGACACGTGCTCCTGCAGGAGATCATAGCATTCTGGGTTTAAAGTGAGAAGCAGGGTCTCGGTGCCTGGAGAGTGGGGGAGGAAGGAGGAGCCTACCGCTTTGGTGTTCTCTAAGCCTGCCTCTCAAGACCAGGCCTACAGGGAAGGTGGGCTGCACATTCCCTGGCCCTGGACTGTCCAGCTGGGCATTTCACCTCTGGGATGAGCTAAGAAAACCATGGCAGAAGGAGCAGCCAGTCCTTCAGACTCTGGCTTGAAACCACCCCCCTGGTCTGGAGCAAATCCTTTGAGCCACTTGTAGCCACAGTCCCTGTTCTCTCCAGACCACCTGCCTCCTACCAGCTCTGAGGGGAACCCATCCTCCACCGGGCTCAGGCTGTGCTCCTGTCTGTTCCTGTGACCAGAGGTGACCATTTTCCCTTCTCTAGGCCTCGTTCCTGCCTCTTTTGTTCATAGCACAGTCAGACCCATCTTGCCCCATGACTGTCGTACAGTGTAGAGGCTCAGAGGAGGATGTGTCCAGGCAGCTGTGTCCAGAGACTGAGCACGGTAGCTTAGAATTTCTTGGCCTTCCCACTCTCCCTGAAGCTCTCTGTCTGAGACTGCTAAGCATAGAACAGACTGAACCCTATGACCCTGGCTCCTCTCCTGGCCATTAGTTTGCTGACCCTCATTTTCCCCAATAAGCAGGCAGATAACAAATCTCTTCTGAACTTATACATCTGAACTTTTGGTCCAGAAAAATAAATCCCCAATTCCCATTCTCAGGAAGTCTGCTGCGGCCAGAGACAGTGGGCCAGGAACCTGCAGAGTCCAGCACAGTCTCTCAGCCCCCAGCCCTGTCAAGCAGAGGTGGTATGTGGGCTGCTAGGAAGCAAGTGGAGCAGTC